>JAUZNJ010104082.1:0-47373 GCA_034780135.1 Jordanella pulchra | reverse complement strand
CTCTCCTTTTCTCCACTTTAACAGTTAATCACTCGCACTTTGTACAGACAAAAACATACAGACAGATATTTATATATATTTCTTAAGCTTCTTAACTCTTCCTCACTGCCTCTTACAGTGGCTCACACGTTATTCCCTGCTGTCAGGCTCCACCCCTCGATAGGCCAAGTGGAGGACGTCCCCTTCGAGTGGTACTGTTTCTATGACTATCGCTTAGTCACCACTATTTTTATGTACTCTGGCTATCGCTTAGCCACCAATACTCTTAGTTTAACTCTGGCTATAGCTTAGCCACCAATACTCTTAGTTTAACACAGATATATAAAGCATATATTGAACGCATTCACAGCTCGCTTTGACCAGTCTGTCCCTATTCCTTTGCCAATTGTCTAATCAGAATATAGCTTGCTATGATTAACCCAGTTATACACAGAATAGTTTTAAATACAGAGTAATTCAAGCATCAGTCAATACCTAAGGAGAACCAATGCATTCACTTATATTATCCATACACTCATACTCACATACCTTTTGGACCGTTCTCCAGCTTAGTCCGCCTCTTGTATGTTTTTATGTAAATATTATCAAATTTAGAATACTAGGTTATTTTAGGAGAGCTTTGTGGTGCCTGACGCCCACAAGCCGTCGCCGGAGGCCGGTTCCCCACTAATTTAGAAAGTTATAACAAATTTGTATCTCACCTGTAAGTTAGTGGATAGTGGGCCCTTGGGGGTTACTGGCCTCCAACTGGTGCCTGCAGCCGTCCGACGCCGAGCTTCCTCCTGGCTGGCTCGCCAAAATGTAGTGGATGTCCTCCGAACGACGTAGTAATTGGTGCTAAGTCTTACAAAAATTCTAAGTATTAGGAAAAGCAGTTGAAAAATCTTCAAACTGTGGTCAAAAAGAAGCAGAGGCAGCTGGGTCTCGGTCCAGTATGGTTTATTGCAATAATACAAGTCCACCACACATGAGATGTTGACCGGTGAAACATCGAACACAATTACTACGTCGTTCGGAGGACATCCACGACATCAGATAAAACAGCATCTCTGAGAGACTGCAAGGTAGAGAAAGTCCTGGTCTACTATCTGTGTGGTTTTCTAGCTCCACAGATGCTGTGCAGATGCAGTGCGAGTCATGCTGTAGAAAGTCACTCAAACTGAATGTTGTCCCAACTACGGCTCCAGTTGCAGAAAAATTTGTGGCTTTATGCTGTTTCTTGGAGCTGTCGACAAAAAACTTGTTATTGATGCACATAAATACTCCTTCTCATGGCCAGATAGCTCTTTGTTTTTGTTTTGCCATTTTTTTTGCTAGTGAAGTTAGCATAGGTTGGTAGATTGATTTTATTCTGAAATTTATAGGGACTTATTTTCTGTGAGGCGGATGCAGGAGCTTGATTGAAGGACCGCTGCAGCATCCAACCAAACTTCATTTGTGATCTGGGGGCTTTGATAACCCCCCCCCCCCCACTGTACCGTGTCTAGGGCTGCAATGTGTTTAGTGTGATCCAAGAGTAACACTACTGCATGGTTCAACCGTCTCAGCAAGGAAGTCCTTCAGGACATGTACTGGTTGAATGTCTGCAATACAAATACAGTTTTGTTTTGGAGACTTTTTTTAAAGACAGTTTTAAGTCCATCTCTGCTCAGTTACACAAGTGCAACGTGACACAAGGGGAGTGGAAAACATTTATAGACTATTAGATGTTTTAGCTGTTTTTAATTCCGTATGCTCTTTTCTACTGGTTTTAATTGTTGTTCTGACAAACTGTTAAACCTTTTGCGAGTTCTTTCACCGTTTTAATCACAATGAAGATTTTAGAGTTTTATTCTATGATGATGGGAATTTGATATATTGTGGATAAGCATATAACCTGTGTTTGTCATGTAACAGGCTCGATCCAGAAAGGCCGACCAATCTCTAAATGCCAGTGGTGTCAGAGGTTTGCATCTTTAACTGGTGGAATAGGTTCACTCAAGTAAAGACTCCTCTGGTCAAAAACCAAATCATGATTAACATTGTAGTGTGTAAGTGAGACTGTATAAACCCAGAGGTGGGTGGGATAAACCTGCTTCATGGCTGAGTTGTTTCACACAATATAGTTTCAACCCAATTTCAATTCAGTCGTAAGAGGGATCCTGACAAAGTGACTCCACTGTTTCTCACTCCAGCCTCAAGGATCTCTCCCAAAAGCACCACCCTCATTAGCTGCTCAATTAAACATGTTAAGAGTTATAATCACTTCCCAGCTAACATCAAATGTAGGAGACGATTCGAGAAGTAAAGGCTTCTTCAAACACAGACCCCTCAGGAAAATTGAAGCCAAACCTTCTCTGCTTTAAGATGTTTATTGAAATTGACAAGAACAAGAATCTTCAGAGCAAAATGTAAAACAGATGGATGACTTAGAAACTGGAGCTTTTAAAGGGACTTTTTTTTCAAATAAATGTTAATCTCAATATTGAGATTGCAATGAAGCTAGGTACATACAAACACTGATGCTAAGAAACCAGTGAATCCTGTACAGACATTTCCAATGGTTGCAAGGAGACTGTTTGTAATTAAGACCTATTTGCTTAGGTCTCTCAGCATAATAAAGCATTATTATTTAATGAGCCTTGAGCAGGAAGCAAGATGGGGAGAAACAATGAGGGAGAAAACAGCCCAATACTGACTAAGCATGTGACCTACAGATGATCCAAGAAGCACATTTATGACCAAAACAAGTCTAAGAGGCACCAGCAGAGAAAAGAAGGACCGGTAAAGAAGGCAGATTTTTTTTATTTCAGCTGCATCTTGTTCAAAGGTGGATCTAAATCTCAGAGAGAGTTTTAGAAAGGGAAAGCCGTTAATCCAAGATGATCCCAAGATGGAAAATCTCTAGTAGACTATTATTACTGAAAGCCTGGATATGTTTAATAACCAAAATGAGACGTGAATATGACATGCTGCTCTTCCTCTACCTGACTCATTGATGGATTTCAGAGTGACAGAAGTTTCCCGATAATCAATTACCTCCAAGAGCCACAGAAGTTGTTCTCCTGCTCGGTTACCTCACCATCAGCCTTGGAAAAGCAGCTTCCTTTAAAGCTTTCTGAGCCGTTTGTTTATCATCGTCAGTTTTTCAGGAAGTTAGGTTGACACCTCTATCTAAATAGCTTATAGAGACATTGTATTTTAGCTAAGGCCATCAGACTATAGGGGGTCAAATAAACATGAAGGACACTTCAGACTTTTATTTTGTCAGTTATGTCATTTCACTTCATTGTCATCAAGAAATAAGTGTCAGTGTTTAAAAAAACAAAACAAAAACAACATCTTTTTGTGTGAAAACCTCAGTAAGGCACCGTCCAAAGACTCATTGGATTCCTTTTAGGCTTTTTACCAAGAATATTTAAAAAAAAAACACTAAGAACTGAAGCCTTATAAAAGGTGTGTTGAGAGAGGGTAATGTAAAGACTAAATCACCTCATTAAAGGAGCTTAACTTTGAGCTTGTTCAGTGACAGCTTTAGCTTAGACACCACCAACAATGAACGTTCAAAAACTCTTACTGTCAAAACAATGTCAGAGGGGCTCGATTATCACCTGTCGGCTGTTGTATGAGTCTGATCTGATGCATTACAGGAGTTTAGTTTCTTTAAAGTAGTGAAATCGAAACAGTGGACCTGATTTTTTTAGGTCAACTTTCAAAATCAGCAATCAGTGATGATCTCTCTGAGGAAACACTGGATTTATCAGCCCTGATAGTTTCTGTATATGTTATGCAAACAATGCAGGTCAAAATGTGAATGAATGTGAATAAATTAAAGCAAAGCTATCTCTTGGATAAAGTTCAACAATTAAACATGAGCTAAAGATGCATTTTGTTGCGATAAAATAAAAGGGAGCCTTTTTAAGGGGTTTATGAGCCACATGCTATGGCAGAGACAGTCTAGAAGCTGTAGAAAATACAGAGAGAAACTGGAGGAAAAAAAGAGGGGCGAAGAGAGAAAGCAACCACATTCCTCTGTGGTATTTGGTATTGTGCAAGATCTGGGAGAGTGCTTGCAGTCTGGCCTGGGAAAAAGCCAGAGCAGGTCTCTGGGGAGAGCAACCCACTGGCCTGCAGAAAAACACCAGCAGAGTGGCAAAGCAGACAAAGCCAGATGTGTAGGAGTCACAATACACACAGAGAACACACAGGGTGAACAAAAGGGACACACACACACACACACACACAAGGCAATGTAACTGAGATTCATTTCATTATGTTTGTTATGAAAGCAAGAAGACTCGTTTTATGCGATGCCTGTGTAGCAGCAGAGTTTCATGTATATATCAATTATTAGCATGATGATCTGTACATCAGATCAAACCAGATCCTACTCACAGCATACTATTATTATTTTATATGTGACTGATATTATTGTAAACACAAAGGAGGCTTTCTGTGTCACAGAAACATGATAATATAAAGTCTCAGTTCGCAAAATTCCTGGAAAACCGAGTTTTATCCTGATGCTTTAAAGAAAACGCAAACCTGGTTGGTTGTTTTTGGATTCTTCTTTACATCTAAAACTATAAGTCAGGTTTACTCTATAACTCCAGCTGACTGTTCAGGTAATCAGTCATAAGAGTCATAAGCTTAGTGCAGCAGAACAAATTTATCTCCAAAACTCCAAACCAAACACGTAGAGTTTCCCCGATTACGTTATAGGGTGGTTACAGAGCTGCCAAAAGGCCCCTTTGTATTTATATAACCTCTCTGATTACAATAACTATGAAGCAGAGAAATGTTTGCAGGGTGTTCCACAGAAATGGGAAAGGTGAAATGTGCAGCGCAACATTTCCCAGAACAGAGGCTTAGATCCGTACTGCTCAGCTTTTCTCACACACAGCCGTCATCTAGAGTTTATACATTTAAAACCATGTTTAGAAAAAACTAAATGAATCACTTTAATGCTGATTTATTCAGGGCAGGTTTTACCAACTCCACTGAAATTTTAGGATCAGAAGTTTCCACAGATTTTTATCAGCCCAAAATTTTTCAGTTGTTGTTTTTTAACATTCTGGAAATTTTAGTAAAATAATTTTAACATGGAAAAATGTTTAAAAAGAAGGTCAGTTTGATTTGGTTTTATGCTCCAAAAGTCCTGAAGACCAGCTTGGTTCGTTATGAGCTTTGAATCGGGTCGTTTTATCTAGACTTCCTCTGATCAGAACACAACCACAGTTTACATGATCAGTTTAAAACGTTTGACTTGTTTTAAGAACCACAGGTGGAGTTTAACCTGAGTAAAGTTGTCTAGAGACTAAACATAAAGCGATTTTATTTTTTAAATCACGGCTCATATAGTTAGTCAGTGGATAAAAAACAAACAAAAAATCATTTTAAAATCAACAAGGAGGCATTTTATGCATTAATTGAACAAAAATCAAACTTGAATGACATCAAAACTGATTTTTCCTGAAAACTTCTGTCTTGAAAATAAAAACAGAAAGAAATCTGACATTTTATACTCTACTTTCATTTCTCTGAACCTATTGAGAAATATTGTAAAAGCAACTTTTCCTGCCATTCTAAAGGTAAATTAACAAAGACCTCATTCCTCTGTTTACCCCACATCACTACAGTAACTGGAGAAAGATTTCCAAACAAAAGTTCCCATTTAGCAAGAAATACTGGGAATTTTTAAAGCCTTACATCCCCAGAAAACAGCCACCACAGCCAGTAAAGCTGCTGCATGTTAAAAAAAAAACCATGGATGTATCCTTAGAGAGAAAAGGTATGAACTAATTCAATGATTCCCAGCCCCCTTTCCTTAGAGACCCTCTCAGGAACCGCTCCAACGACGCAAGAGTTGTGCCAACATGTCCACCAGGAAACTAGACTACATGTCTAAATACGACATAAACAGCACATAGAAAACAAGCTAAATCATCATTTTTTCATCAGGTTCCACATATTTCATTTTTCAGGCCTCTGTCCAGGGGTCCATGTGATAAACTGCTGAGGTTTTTTTCTTTATCAAATATGATTTTTTTTCCATCTCCAGATAGCAGCAGTTCTTTTGACAGATTGACTCATTTAAATATTTTTCTAAATTATCCTGTTAATCTGAATGCTAGAATGTAAACAACATTTTGTTTTTCTTTGACGACAAATGGATGTTTCCAACCTGTGTCTGCATTTAGCAGAATGTGGCATTTCTAACTTTTTACTCTGGTTATTAATAGTTTGATTTAGGAGGTATTTGCATGTAGGTCTGGATGTGGATAGCAGTTTATATGCTGCGTACAGAGAGCTGGTGAACAGCTTTGTTTCATGGTGTAGAAACAATCATCTGATCCCGAATGTCAACAAAAGAAGAAGAAACAGGAACAAGTTGAATCTTATTGAGCATCCTCATCAGAAACACCAACAGAGTGTCTTCAGTCAGAAGCTTCACCAGATCCGGTGCAAGACAGACCTCTACAGAAGCTCCTTTTTGTGTGCAGCATCAACACCTTCAACAACTTGATGAAAAAAAACAAAAAAAGCTTATGAGGAACTGCAACATTTCATTTCTCTTTGGGATAAATAGAGTATTTTTGAATTGAACTGGATATCAGCTAGAAATCAGTCTTCAGCTCTCCAAAGGGCATCCTGACTTGAAGGTTTTCTTTTTCCCGTTTCTATTTTTCTGTTTCATCACACACATCTCGGATTTACCCACAGTCTCCACAGCGAGGCGTAAAACTGACACAGATTAGCCCGAGGCAGCAGGGTGGTGACTATGGGAGCTCATGAAGGTTTTCTCCACCGCTGACTCTGTGCCACCCTTCCTTAGAAACGGGGAGCAGAGCTGAGCTGGATGTGGACAGTGGGGATGCAGTGAACAGCAATCAGATGGGATCACAGAACATTCCTGCGGCTTCAAGGCCGTAAAATCCCACCGACACACTGGGTATAAATCCTTAAGACACTACTTTCACAAACAGGTTTTCAGGCACAACAGGCAGCAGGGAAACCAAGTGATTCTTTAGAAACCAGCTTGTAAGCAGTCAGAGTAAATCTGGTGTTCATGAAGTTTATTTCCACTAAGCTATTTTGAGTGTAGAAATGTTTATAGTGTTTCTCTTATGATAGTCATATCTGTTTGATGTTTGTGTCCCCAGTCAACTTAACGGGCGATGTCTTAATTACTTCTGTATTTGAAATTAACAACCAATTCATTCATTTCTGTCCATTTCCAGCTTCCAGCGAATGAAAACCCAAAGTTTGGGTTCTGAGACTCCACAAAAGATCAAGACTAAGAAATACTTTTTAAGATAATTAGGTTATGTTTAAGCCGTTTTATGGCCAGCAGAGAAACGACGATTTGTTCTGCAGAAAATCCAAACCCAGCAGAGATCCAGCAATACAGTTTGTTTTTAAGGCTGATACCAATTATTCTGACTTAAGTGTCACTGATCTCTGATATTTGCTGCCAAAAATGTTGACACAATAATAACAAATCTTAATAAAAAAAGAAACATTCCTTATTAATCCCAGTGGCAATGCATACGCTTCAGTTAACCTGAAGGCATGGCTGCTGGATCCAGTGAACTGAATCGGCCAGCAGAAGAATCGGTGCGTCACCAAACACTGATGAAGAGCCCGTGCTGTGTTCAGGGATCCCGATGATGAGTTGAGAGGAAGGACAAAGAAAGAGCTTCACAAGTGGCGTGCCTCTGGCACTTGAGGTCCGATTTGCAGCACCTTTAAGATGCATCTCTGATCAAAGGGACCGCTGCAATGATTGTTTTAAGCGACACATAAGCCATAGATGTCAGAAGCGTTTTACTAGAACTAATAAAGAAAACGGACTGGACTCTTTCCAGATTCCTGTATTTTGTTTTGAGTCTGGAGGAAGAATGGATCCAGTGTGTTAGTGATGATGGAGATACCGATTCATTTTTAGCAGAACCTTTCTGCCTAAAGTACAGTATGTAGGTATCGTTTCAAAGAGCTGAATTAGCATGAATTAGATCCTCTGTGAGGTTTAGTTTAAGAAGAGAGATTCCAGATGCAGAAGATCTGAATGCAAATCAAAGGAAAAGTCCTTTAAATGAATCAAAATGAAAAACTTTAATTTATCACCATGAGTATGAATGACAATTACTTTTTTTTGTATTAATCCTTCTATGATATAAGTTGATGAGATTCATCTACACAATAATAATAAAGAACAAATGTGTTTGAGAAATTAACAGAAGATAAAATCTCTTTTTTTTTGTTTCACACCTCTTTATTCAGCTATAATCAGCTCTGGCTTCATTTGGTTTATGTGGAGAACATGCATAACACCATCTGTGTGGAATATTTAGGAGGCTCTGCCTGAAAATGAAGCTTGTCCCACTTTCCTTCAAAGAACAAACGCCTCTTTCTGCTCCAGCTCTCAACTCTGGGAGAAAATAGAACAAGGCAACAGATTTGATAATGCTTCCAAATTACCACCAAAAGGAAACCGTTTCTGTGAGTGAAGAATGTCTCTGGCTCCTCGTTAGGATTTTGGACAGCATCAGGCTGATAGTGACGGCAGGACAGGCTCTTTTTGAACTAATGGTTTAATTCGGACTTTGTTCCAGGGCTGTGATGAGTTCTCTGGAAAATAGTTATTCTGATCCAAAAGTCTGGCTTCACTTCGGACCCTTTACACAGCTGCCTTCTTTTACACTCATTTTTAAACATGACAGACTTTGGTAAAGGGAGAAAAACACTTTTTTTTTTTTCCACATAGCTTCTGTTTCACAGTTAAGAAGAAATCACAGCCTCTTGGATTTGTTCTGTTTCTGTTTGAAAAACAAACAGAAAATCCAAGAGAATTTTAATAATAAAACAAAAATCTTGTAGAAAAATGTTACCATCTACCACCAATCTACCGATAGCAAAACATATGGGGGGGGGGGGTTTAACATGAACACGTCTGACCTCCTTAATCACTGCTGTGAATGAATGAATGATTCATTCAATCACTCAATGAAGTGAGTGATTGAATTGATGATTGACTTCATATCAAACAACCCAGTAAAAAAAGGAACAAATTTAACAGGCAAATAGAATATTTAATGAGATATGAAATTGTAAAGTACGATTCACTTAGTGATTACATCTGAAAAGTAGATTAAAGAAGTGATACGTATTTATTCAGACTTCTTAACCTTTCTATAGTCCATAACATCAGGGGGGGGGGACTCAAACACACAACTATTAGATTGAAAGATGACTACTCCTCCCATTGAGTCCTGGAACTTGGTGTTTAAACACCACAATACTAAATCAAAGGTGTTGTACAGTGAGCCCATGCCATGGCGACGCCATGCTTTAACTGTGTCTGGTAATTCTAACCCTAAATTTAGTCTGAATAGTAGGAAATCACTAGTTAGTCTGAGCAGTTACTTGTGAAGGCCAAATTTACTGCAGGACACTTTTCAAATTAATAAAATGCATCAGGTTAAAAAGGTACCTTTTGTTTGCCAATATTTAACTTTAAAGAAACATTTTCTTTGTATTTTTTTAATTCAAGGACAAGAAAAAAAAACATTTGTATGATCAAATGATACCACAAAACATCATAATAGCCACTGCTAGCTTTCTGAGCTGATCTCATGTAAACAATGCCTCATTTGCAGAATTACTAACCCAGAAAACAAAAAAAAAAAAACAAAGATGGACAAGGAGACGTGGAAACACATGCATGTTCACAGTCAACAGACGCTAACTCACTGTGCAAAGGATCAGGCAACAGCCGCCCCGGCAGCCATGGCGTCCTGGATGATGGAGGAGAGAGAAGTTACTGCTGGAGCCTGTGGATGACAGAGAGACACAAGGCAGAGGCTTTTTGAGATGATGAGATGAAATAAAGTATAAGGAAGACAAAGTTGGAGTGGAGAGAGGCTCTTCATGTCAAACAGATCCTAGTTTAGTGTCAGAGGCAGACACCAGTGTTAACCTGCTTCTTCTGAACAGATCAGGTCATGATCACAGCAACAGACTTCACTGTAAGCAGCCCACTGGCCTGTCAATAACTTGGGGAATTTTAATGCTAAAAGCTGCTTGATCAATCTCTATAGCTGCATAACACAAGTAGAAACCTGACTTCCTCAGAGGAGATTTTTATTGTTTTGCAAAACGTTCCAATTCTGTATGAAAATGACGAAGTTCTGCACTGCTTTCAGATGTCTGATTTACTGACAAGTTTAACGTTCAAGGAGCAAATCTTCAGTCTGTGCAGAGAAGCTGCTTCTGCAGCCGAACTCAACAGACTGGGTGAAATGCATCCTTGTTTGAATTTTAAAGCAGCACAATACTCTGAATAATGTGTCACTTTAAACTGTGCCTATCTTTGACAATTCACAATGCTGACGAAACAATGAACAGCGGATTCCTTTCCGCTTTGTTCTGGTGCGACTGTGCTGAAAATAAACTAAACAGTAACAGCTTTCCTGATCCAGTTGGAGGTTTGATGCCAACTGTGAGGAGCAGACATATTCTTTAATGGGCAGACTGAGGCTGCTCGGCCCATCAGCCAATCCCGTCCTCCTTTTGTTGATGGATCAGTTGAAAGTTTTGTATTTGATGCAAAATAAGTCGCTCCATGTGAGTTGCTATGCAACAGCGGCATGAAAAAAAAGACAAACGAGGCAAAACAAAAAAAGCATCACCCTCATTTTTATGATTCGTCTAATGTTCTGCATTAGCCGTTGTATTTGTAATAAAAATAACTACATTCGTCCCAAAGGTCTTTTGGCTTCGCTGTTAGAACCAACTTGATTTCTTTTGGATGAGGGAAATTTACCGGCCAAATAAATAAAAGCATAAAAAGCATTTGGAGGGTAAATTTCATTATACCTAATAGAGCAGCGGGTGGAATAAAATCTGTATAACCAGCTATAAGAATAAGATCCAATGATGTTCCGCGTTGGTTTAGATTTGAACGTTCAACAATAAAACATAATTGTGAGGAAAAAAACAAGGAACGAGTCACAAATGTTCTCATTTCCTGTGGTGGTTCTTGATATGGCTCATCACCAAGGGGAGCATCAGCTGGGGGGCAGCACATGAATTAGTAGTTATTGAAGAACAGGTTCGCTGGTGCTTAACTGCTGCTCCATAACTGGCAAGGATTTAGATCAAAGAAGCTTCCAATTCAGTGACAAATTAAAGGAAAATGTCTCATTTTGGGGAAGCAAAAGCCCTAACAATGAACTGAGCAACATTTGCTGTTGGTATGTTTGTTTTAGTCAGTGTGTATTCAGCTGGGGGGGGGCTCAGCAGGAGCTGGACAGGTAGAATGGGGGCTTTGCTCATCTTATGCAGAAGACACAACTGGGTGCCACAGAAAACCTTTACAGGACACTAACTTGTTTAACATTTCACTAGTATGTAGAAAAATAATCCTGCAATAAAACAAAGTTATCTGTAAGCAAATGTTCAAAGGAAAACATTTGGTGCTCAACACATCAGTCAAAATCAGCGCATGCATGATTTGATTCATCTATGCAATAAAGTTTAGTTCAGTAAAATAGATTTCCAGATAAAAATGATAACCCAATACAGCAATGATGGAATGATCACAGTTATATAAGTAGATTCATGGAACCGTTCTTTTTAAGAGGCTGTTCAGCTCAAACACCTCAGCAGATTTCCATCAAAGTTTATGTTGTTTACCGATGCCACTGCATGCATGTCCTTGCCTCTGAACTCTAACCCCCCCCCCAAACAACAGCTGCCTCAAGTAATCCATCTGCTACCTGTTAAATTCCCTTCAGCAGTATTCACTGTGAGCTCAGTCCCTCTGAGGAGGACACTTCCAGGGATACCATAAGCTAAGGCTGCAATAATAGCAGTAACTGTTAAACTGCACAACTAGACATTAGACGGCTTTTAATTGGCTGTCTTTGTTTATTTTCAAATACATCAGGGGTTAAAAATAAATTCCCTGGTTAGTGATAAAGGCTCTTTTAGTGTTTCTGATGCATGCAGGAAAATTACGTTTCCAGCTGGTCTTCAGCCTCCAGTGTTGAAAGGCTAAGCGTCACCTAGTTTATCAGACGTAATCAAAGGGGAACATAGAGTCGATTTTTGCATTTATTTCAGTCCTTGGTTTCCACTGTCTGAGCTTTGTGGTAGAATAGGTCATTAATATGTCGACATGCTGCTCCTCCTTCATACTGCCCACTGAACAACCAGAGAATGCAGGTAAAAAACCAGGAAGTCAAACTCTGACACTGTCTAATAATGTGACAAAGAAAGGGTTTTTGAATGTTTTAGGGCTTGACAATTTTTTCTTACATTTTGATTTTGGCTTATCTTTGTTCTAAAAGAATGACCATGAATCATGGTTTTGTTCTTTATTAAATTTAAAGTTGGATTTAGAACATTTCATTACCTGATCTTTTATATCTTAAACAAACATGGGTAAAAAAAAGCTCTTTTAAGCTTGACCTTTTAATACCTGGTTTAACAGATTATAAGAACAATAATGCAGATTACAGAAAAAAATCAAATGTATTTCTTGGTTTTCATTTCAGCTCTTAACAAAAGCGCGGTCAATGCAAATGACCCTCCAACATATTTCACTTTGACATATCGTGGTTTGAGAGAATGGCAACATTTCTAATGGACCAAAAACTCCTCATGGTGAGAATGAATGAAGCCTGGTCAGAACAAAACATCCAAGGCAAGGCAAGGCAAGGCAGGACAAGAAAGAGAAAACTGCTAAAGTTGAAATGGTGAGGAGGAGAAAAGCAGCAGCAGTACATTTAGGTGTCTTGGTGTCTCTTTAAACCTGTGTGGTCAAATTAACTTAGTTTAAATGATATTTATTATTTATGACAAGTTTTCATGTTCTTGTTTTCTTCATCATCAAGAATGAATTTTTTCACATTAGCTTAAGAAGCCAATAGATGTTCTCTGAAGCCAGCTGCTAACAGGTTAAGTAGCTCTTATGAATGGAGTTGGTGTAGTTCCCATGTGATCTTACCTGAGGGTTAGGTCTACTCGATATTAGGGTTAAACTATAACGATTCTAAATTGTAGAATTTGTCAATCAGAGGTGGCTGCGTGCCTTCAGGTAGACTCTGGTTACATCTGTTGTTTTAAGGACAGCAAACCAGCCATCGGCACGTTAACAATAGTTACTCAACGGCTGTGTAAGGCAATGATCTCAGTCGGTTCTAAAAGCCTCAGAAAAACAACACAAGCTTTAAAGTTCCACAGCCCAGAGTGCCTCCCAAAGCCTAACATTTCTGATCTAGATGATTCCAGAGATTACAGAGTAAGCCTGTCCTGAAAGCCTGTGTTTTTTTGTTGTTTTTTTTAAACACGGTGTGTTCAATATAAATGGAAGTCTGTGGTTAAGTTCAGCTAGGCACAGGAAGTTTTTACACAACTACATGGCTTGGTGGAACACCACAGACAAATCGGCACCTAAAATCTGGAGCTCAGTGGCAGCCTTGATGCCACACAGGAGCAGCAGCGTGGGACCATACCTTCCACACAAGCCAGTGTTACTGGAAATAAATGAATGGATTCCACTGGTGCCCAAAAAACAAAATAGTTTCCCTTTTTTAGACTTTGTCTAAAACTGTTTCTGTCAGTCCTACATCTCTATGTAGGCTCAAACGTTTCCCCTTAGCTACAAATTAGCATTGCTCTTTGATGAACAGGAAGACATTCAGGTCAGACAGAAAACTGATGTTAATGTTGTCTGTTATATTTTTTTAGACGTCAACATTCTGTAACAACTGAAGACCATCATTTACATCAACATATGCTGAAAATTCAGCAGAGATCAAATTCAACAGAAGGACGACACACATAGGAGTGGTTCTGGTCCAGTGGAAAAGGGCGTATGGGTAAAATGGTTTCATGGTCCATTCGTACTCGGACGTGGGAATACCACCTGGAACTTTGTTTTTGTCATTGCTATAGCTATAACATTTACAACAATGGAGAATATGAGTGTTCAGAAACAGAGAACAGGAATGCCATCAATTCTGCAATAACGTCAGTCCAACCTTTAAGTCCCCCAGTTCACCATCAAACCACAGCTCTAGGCTGTGATAAAAGCAGGTACCAAAGAGAACCGGTAGCCATGTTGGCGCTTAGACTTACACCAAACAATGGAGAATTTAAAAAGTTTACTCAAAAATAAAGTTTTGACAGTAACATAAAAATGTAGAAAGAAAACTGGGGACTTGGTTACTCTTAGAGCGATTCTACATGTTGGTTGCTTCACCAGTGCAGACAGTGTCTGCATAGCATAAAAATAAATAAAACTGCAATCATATTTCAATAGATTCCAAGTCTTTTTAGGCATGTTATTGTATTAGATGTTTAGAGTGGTGATTCTGGAGTGTTTTCATCTTGAAGCAGACCATCTTAACCTGAAATCAATAAAGGCTCCATGAGAAAGCATAAATTAAATCAGCTGCTGTTCTTTAACCTTATAAAACTGTTGTATTAGCAGCAAGTAGCCTTTTTGTGACGGTATAATTTAGCTGCACCACAGACATCCCACAGAATGTCACAGTTCACTGGTTAAGGTTAATGTATAATAATAACGTAGTTATGCTGGAGGCTAATTGTGACAATCCTTTCTATCTCATTTATTTTGCCTTAAGACGTTTTAAAAGCACCGAACTGAATGTTTACTTAATTCATTTTTATTTTTGGTAGCAGTTAGAGCCAATGTATCCTTAAAAGTTAAAAGAACCTAATTTCAAAAGCTGTGGCTGGTCAATATACTTAAAAAAAGAGGAGCAAAATCTACAAATGTTTAGTTTGCAGTAACATTTGATTTCTACTGTTAACATCACAATAAGTCTTGTGAGATGTTGGTGACAAGAGATCAATACGTGTTTTTTAAGGTCAATACTGATACCATTTATTTTTACATTAGTCTAATTGATCCTCAAAAATATCAACTGGGAGCTGTATTGATCCATCTTTATTGATTAATCCTGAAAACAATAAGATTTTACAGATTTGAGGACTGAATAATGGAAGGAAGGGTGTTTGACTTAAAGAAAAATTGACCAAGTGAAAAGATTTTACAGGTATATGTTAACACACCACAAGCAGAAAAGATTTAAGGTCTGTTAAATTACAGGACAATTACAGAACAGTTGTTAACCTCAGGAAATCAGTGTGGTTGAGCCACAGCTGTGGGAGCTGGCTGTCATATGCTGTACAAGAAAAGTTTTCAGTTTTTTTATTTGACAAAAAAAAAAACAATAGAGAACAAACCGTGTTTGATATTTTTCTTTACAAACTTCAAACACGGTCATGGTAAACACTGAACTAGTGCTTTTTTATGGTATTATAAACTGTACATTGTTTTAGTCACTCATTGTTGGTGGAGGATGGCTTCCAAATATTTCAGTTCACTTAGCATCAGCCTACCCTTTTGGAGCTTACATGTGGGTGAAGTGTAGAACAATAAAAGTATGAAACCATGCCAATCAACACTTCAGCCCGAGAGTGCCTGGATTACAGTAAAACATTTGAATTATAGGGCAGTGAGAGAGAAACTGACTGGCAAGCAGCCAGCTCTCCTCCTCTATAAAACAGATGCACTGTCACATGAGACAGGAGATCTGTCATTTCTAGTGAAGGAACCATAAAATAAAGTCAAAGGAACATGTTTATCATAACTTCTATGAATAAAGAATAGGAGGTTAACTTGGATACATAAAAAGGAACAAAAACACAGATACAAGATAACATCCAATGTTTACTGAAAGAAAGGCAACTCAAAATGCTGCTGCACTGTCTGTGAGGATTTTTATTTTCTGTGGGACCCCTTCAGGTTATGATAAATCAATTTTAGAAGCAGGCCTGTTATCCTGTGGTTTTTCTTTATAATGTAGAGTCTTTTTTTAATCTTTCCAATCATATTTGCTGATAAGGAGAGATGGTACTGGCTGATGCCCCTTCCTGTCAGTCTGTATCATATGACCATACTATGCCCACTGATCCCATACACTCTGACAGCTGCTGCTGTTGGTTAAACATTCACAGACAGCAGCTGAAACACCTTTCATAAAATTTGAGGATGTCCAAATCAAAGAATAAAACATTTTTTCTCTTGTAAACTTTTGTCAATACTCAATAAACTGGAACATGTTGCAAACAGGAAGTTGAATGAAAAAGCTGAAAATAGATTCTAGGTTAGCCTAGCATGTCAGCTAACAGCTCAACAAGAAAACCTCAGATAATCCTTGATCATTTAATCAGTATTTCTCGAGTCAGTTTAGAAAACAATCATCAAGCTTTACTTTTTCTAGGCATTGGTTGTTAGATCAAAGCTGTTCCAACCAAGTCAACCCATGTTGAAGCAACTTTATAAAATATCTGCTGTTGGAAAGAGAAACAAACAGAAGAAAAACATTGGAAATGTTGACAAAAAAGCTTGAAACCCATCATTCTTGTGACGACATACAGCTTTGTTTGCTCCCAGACACATTCGGCATCATCAAGGAGGAGAAAACCGAGCAGCTGAAACGGACTGGACCCATCAGCGACTAAAAAAGAGACTTTAACATTTAAAACTTCACTAAGTGCTGTGTTGACCTTAGCATGCTAAAGACACAAACAGTTAAGGAAAAAACAATGGCTGCCATAAAGTGACACATTAAACAAATATGTCAACTCCAGTGTTTTGTGAATGAGAAGCGCTCATTAAATGTGTGCCAGCTTGTGCAACTCCAACACATCCTGTTAAATTAGAGGGTTTCCCATCAGTGCTGAAAGTCCCTTCTGCAATCCTTGGGCTGCAGTCGGGAGACAATGCTGATGCAGGAATCGGGCCTACGACTACACCGCTTCCGCTTCTCTTACATTTTACTTCATCTAAACAAATATGATGCAGCTTCACTGGAAAATAAACTAAATTATGTGTAATCATTGTGCCTATTTCTGCCCCAGCGACCACAGTGTAGAGAACCGGCAGCAACAGCTGGTGGAACCTTGACTAGCCAGGAGGTGAGAAATGAACAGCAGTGGAAGCTACTCACAAAGCATTGGTGTGAATCCGGTCAGTGGTCGGGTGGATCAGTGAGCCACATGAAAAGCCTGGTGGAGATGAAGCCGGCGCATGAATGAGAGGAGGGGACAGAGGCAGAGCTTAGGAGGAACAGGCATGAGGTGAGATAGTCACATCGGAGAACAGCAAGTGGTCGGAGGAAACACAAAGCAAAGTTTGATTTTAGAGGCAAAGATAGTGACAATTTGAAAGAGAAAAGCATGATAATTACTGATATTAATCATAACTAACGCTCAATCTCTATGCTCTTGTTTGTCAACAACTCGTGTTTTTACAGAATGATTTTTAAAAAAACCCTGAAAAAATGAAGCTGAGAGTAGAACTCGATTCCCAAAGAGCGTCATCACTTCCTTGACACCTGTTAACCTCACATCTGACAGATAAGGAGAGATTCAAGCAGCCGTCAACCATCTAGTGATGTGGATCAAAGTTCGAGAAGCTCCTGATCTGCCTGCTGCAAATTTAATGGACGTGTCAGCAGCCAAACCGCTTGTAACTCAGAGTCTAGACAGAGAGCGTGATGCAGTTCCTCTCTCAGTGAAATAAAACGCAAAGCCGAGGAAGAAATACGTCAGACTTGAAGGGATTTTATACGGACCAAGTTTATTTCTTTAATAAGCTCGTTGAGTTAAAAGGCAGAAGGAAAAGTAATTTGACAAAAGAGAATCTATTTGCAAATATTAGAATATTAAGTAATAAAACAACATAGAGCTAAAAAAATTCAAAGATTTCATTTGAAGAAAAAACTTTAGTTAAAAGAGGAAAAGATCTCCTTGGATATCTTTGGGTTTTCCTGCACTGAGCCTCACAAAGGAACTTATACTCTTTGACCTTTTTAACATTTTGTCAGAAACCTGGATATTTACGGAGGGGGTTTATGTGGAGGGCCAAAGCAAAGTCTATGATCTCTGAAGGTGTCAGAAGACACTTAAAAACATCAATGAACATCAGCATCATGAAGACCAAGGGCTACAGCAGGAAAGAAGCAGGACAAAACTTATAATTCAAGTTAACACATACTCTGACCTACCCTTTGGTTTAAAGACGTGAAAAGCTGGTGGAGACATAAAATGAAGGTTCTAGTAAACTGCTGACACAGGGCACAAGGTTCTGTAAAATATCCTTTATCAGATGCTACCAAGATAATGGTTAGAGATTCAGGAACGTAAAGGTCAACAGATCCAAGCTAAACCTAAACAAAACCACTCAGTGTTTCCACAGATGATAGCCCAGCAGTGCCGTTTCCATCACTACCTCCACAGTTCGCCAGACCTTTACTATGTTAAACTGTTCACCTGCTTTCCAACCAAAACAAACCAGAGTTATATTGACTGAAATATTCAAAACAATTTGTAGATGGAGACAGCTGATGGATACCAGCCTCTCTGGTGTTTAGTCTCAGTGGCACCTTGGCCGATGATTTAGGTCCAACGGGAACTTTTCTGGATGTCGGAGGTCATGTGCAAGCAGATGTGACAGCAGTTGGCAGTTGACCTGTTCTGGCCTATGTGAGTCTATCAGCCTTTCTAACATCTGGACCAGATGGTTTCTACACAGCATAAGCAGGGTCGACATATCACAGCTGAAGTCAGCTCACAGTGTTTGCAAAGGGGCTTAAAATGTCATTGTTTGAAAAAAATAAAATAGGCAAAAAGAAGTTTCTTTTGCAATGGACAGTAAATATAAAGGTACTCTCCAAACAGTGCAATGGACATGGATAACAAAGGAGACAACTGGAGTGCAGACTGTAGAGAAGCTGTGGAGTAAATGGCGAAAATAGTAAAGAGGCAAAATGAATAAAAACAGAAGTAAACCAAGGTGGATGACTTGGTGACGTCAGTTTTAAAGGCTGTCAGTTATTAGCAACCTTAATAAAAAACAGACACTTCACAGAAAAAAGATTTTCTGGGAAACTGGTTTAAAAAAAACCCTGATAGTTTGAAGGCCTTGTGGTAACTGATGGTTCTGCTCTTCTGGGACCAGAATAAAGATCCATAAAACAATATTCCAGGCTAATCACTCCATTTGGCTGTTAGACAGACTGATGACTTAGGGATTTTGTTACAGCGCTCTGCACATGATGATTAACAGATGCCGAACAGCTCTGCTTGCTGGAGAACGGCCAGACCCAGACATGCATATATGGAAATTATGTAAAGTGCTTTGCAAAAAATGTCTCAACCAGAACCTTTAAGAGACCAACACTAACATAACAGAGGCAAAAGGCAACAGTCATCGTATGCAGCAGTTACAGCTGCAAGGATGTAGGGTCAGGTGTCTACTAGATTTACAAATCAAGAAGCTGAAATTTTCCTTGAATATCCCTTGTAAAATAACTTCATCAAGCCTTCATTGACCTTTGCTGTATCCCCTTCATGGTGTGAGGCAAACCAAAAGCTGGATTCAAATGTCTTTTTTGTGGTCTTGATGCTCTATTGGCTGACGAATCGTCAGTTTCTCTCACCTGAGCTCAGGATCTCTGCAGTTTACTATAGGCTGCTACTATGGGGTCTTAGCTGCTTCTCTGATGAACATTCTTCTTGCTCTGAATGCCAGTTCAGTTCAGATGGCGGCCGTACTCAGCAAGGTTTGCACTAGTGTCATTACAGTGAAAAAAGTCTGATTACAGTTCCACAACTCCAGGAACCAAAACCAGGATAATTGTCTGAACCTGACCTCTTTGATTATGTCCCTAAGCTATAAAGAAAACAGACAGGATTCAAACGTACATGCTGTGTTTTTTCAGGGGCTATGCAACCTGTGTTTTCAGTCTTTAGTGAGTCAGCTGTTACAAACCATATGTTACCGCAGAAAATGTAAGATTGCTTCTAGAAAGAAATCCCTGTGGTTAGGCACCATTATATATGAGCAACCTGCCCATTATGGTTCATCCCCCTTCATTTGTGAATGAGATTCAGTGTCTGTATGCAAGACAATTCCCCATGTAAGAATATTCCTGCTTTCTGTGTTTTACCGAATCTTAACATTAACTCTGGTTTTCATCTCCACTCTGTGTGTGGGGGTGGAGGGTGGGGGGGTGGGGGTGGGGGGTGGATTAGATTGACAACAACCTTGAATAACAGTAAAACATGTTATTAGATTTTTTTTTTCCAAAAGACTGATTGCTCTACTGTATTTTTTTCTTTACATTTTTCTTTATCAATAAATTTGTTTTTCCATTGATGACTGATGATAGTTTTGGGTGATATGGCCTTAAAGTTTTTTCTGGTACAACCGTTATAACAATAAAATACTAACCGCATTCAATCATATTCTTCAAATCTGCCAATAGAAAAACTAATTAAATATATAATAAAAGTAAAATTGGTAATACTAATGTATTTTTTAGACAAATCAAATTTGTTAACATGACCAGAAACAATAAGATTGATATTTTTATTTCTTTTTGTTAGAGACATTTTCTTATAATAAAAATGGAATAATATTTAAAGAAATGACTGATTTTATGTTGTTTTATTCTGAGTTTCTGTTTCATTAACGGTTATAAACAAAATTCTCAATTCAGTCTGCCAGTATTATGAATAATTTTAAGCTTTACTGTAGATCTGCCAACAATTAAAAAAAAACAAGGTTACACCAATAATGGTCAGATTTCTGAAAGCCACCACTCTACATTGGTTAGAAGTTGATGAAAAGAGCTGTTAGTGGATATTAATCTATGCAAACAAGTTGACATTAGCCTGAAACATGAACACATCATAAGCAGAAGCCAAATGCGAGTCTGTTGGATTAAATAAATGTTTGTGCTAAAGCTGACCGACAGTCAGAACATCAGGAGCATAGTGGTGCTAAAACCAATCAGAATGTTCTTTATCCTTTAGAGATCCGTTTTTTTTTATTAACGCCTGATCTTACTTTAGTCAAATCGATCCAAAAATTCTGTATGTTTTTTATTAAAATAAACACACCAATAATTCCAGTTTGACAGAAAACAGTATTTCTGATTTCCTGTGAAAACACTAAGAGGTTTTAGCATTTAAATTGCTTCTGCTATGAGAATATCCCAACAGGCTAGCGAGAGTTTGAGTGATGGCGATGAAATGGAAGAATGTAATCCTTCTTTTTGGCCCGGTTGGGTCCCCAGTTACTGCTTTTCTTTTTCAGTTCTGCCAACATTGAAGCTACCTTTTGTACCATCAGAGCCCTTTAAGAGCTGCTGCAGGGTGGACACAGCAAAGGACAGCAGGTTTTTTCACAGTTAACAGAGAGAATAAGCCCAAAAATAAAAACCAAAACCTCAATAAAATGGAGCAGCAATTAGAAAAGAATTCTAAAGTAAAACTATATAATGTAATTTGAACCCATCTCCCAAATATTCATCAAACAATACTGCCTTTTGATGAGAAAAATAAAAAATGCTCTATAACAAACCCTCAGACCATCTGCATGGTTTTCACAATAACCCAAAACAGCAGAATAGACAACTGTGGTTTGAAGCTCTGACAACAGAAAAGTCTTAAGCCTTCGTCTATTATTAGCGCTATGGGTTCCCAGCATTCTGCAGCTTTTTAAATCTGCCCTTCTTTTCCAGCTGCATGGCATGCAATTATTAACAGGATCAAAGCGTATGAAAGGGCTTCTGCGTCAGCGAGGTTGAGCTCGGGGAGACAAGCGACACAAAGTGATAATGGCAAAGCATTGGATTGTTTTTATTTTTTTGCTCTGAATGCAGAGTAACATGCCACATTGGAACTGTTATATTCAGTTACAACTAAAATATATTTTGATTATTTAAGATTCTAAAACTATAAGAAAGTGAGTGAAGTTTAGGAGCCTACAAACTGCAAACTATAGAAAATAAAAGTTAGTAAAAGGATGAGGATACAAGTTGGACTCTGTCCATGGAAGCAGATTTATTCTCAGTTATCGCCTCTGCAGGCTGAATGGAAAACCAATAGGACTAGAATCGGCAGTGCAGTGAACCTCAAAAGATTTGATTTCTTGAGGTGATTAAAAGTGTCAGATCCTCAAACAGCCATTAATGTTTGATATTTTCAATATGAAAAAATAAAAATGCATACATTTATAATTATTTCTGTAGGTTGTTTGCAGCACCAAAACCAAAACATAAAGGGTGGGATTAGCATAGTGGAGAATAATGGATAACATCGGAAATTATTCAAAAAACAACACATGCAGGACAGGATGAAGGAAGAAACGCGAGGATCTAGCAGAGAGAACATTGGGAACCGATGAGTATATATACCAAGGGACGAGTGGAGCATGTCATTGATTGCAGTTAATCAGAAGATAATGAGAAACTGCTGAGGCAGAGTGAAGGCAGAGGAGCTGAGGGTCCAGCAACTTTGTCGCCACATTAAGTTACCATCGCTAGCTTAACATGGCGAGCAACAAGCTCTCTTTGAATCAGTCGCTGCGCGTCCATCACAGGTGATCATCACAGTCGCTGTGCTCCTGAACGCGACTCTACATAGATTGTAAGGTGCTGCTCTGTAAGTTACAATCAGTTAACATGAGAAATTATTATTAATATTTTAGGCACAGATTGCTGCCAGTTTGGTATCTGCTGCTTTTCTAACATCCTGTAGAAGCCAGGTGTGCTGCACTGTTGGCACTTTAGCTTGTAACACAGTCTTAGTCGTGTTTTTAACAGTTGTTGATGACATTTTTAACGGAGTTATACAAGTGTGGTCTGAAGCCATTTCTAGTTTAAAAAGTGAACCTTAAATGAGACAAACATGGAAATCATTTCTCCCTATATTAGGTTACACTGCTATGAATAATTCGGGGGGTAATAAAGCCACAAGACATACAGCTAGTATTTCTTTAAGGAGGTGAAGTGATAAAACATGAGCTCTTCATGTGACCATTTAAAACTGAAAGACTGCAGCAGAAGAAATGTTTTCCAACCCATTTACAGGCCAAAGGACACCATTAGAAGCCGAATGACCACAGATCAAGTTCGACATGATTTAGAGCCAGAGGATAGCATTAAGTCATAAAATATTTAGCTGAGACAGACGTATGCTAGCATAACCAGATCACAGAGCATAAATTGTTAAAGTGATAAAAATGGAGCTAAATTAATCAATGAGCAAAGCTCTGACTGATAATTTAGGAATGCATGAAGTACATGAAGCTCAAAAAGCATGATCTAACTGGGCAACCATGTTTGGCTCTTTGTAGAGAAACACGAGGCTGCGAGGAGTGTGGCGTAAGTTTAAAAGAAGAACAAAGCAAAACTTAGAGGGCTTCTATAATCAAAGGTCGAATATTAGGAAGGTTTTCACTGAATATTTTCAGCTGTTGTCCAAATGTTTAAGAAATGCATAAAAAGAAAGGTTTAACTGTCTCATTAGAAATATAGAAGCTAGACTCGCTGGGCTCTGAATGGTTCTTCAGACAATAAACATTCCATGTTTTTGCTGTTGTTTTGGCTTTTTTCTGTCAGTCAACACAGTTCACTGCTTCAAATTTGTCATTAAGTAAAAAAGTTAATAATATAACAGCTAAGATCAGCTGGAAAATCTTGTACCAGTGGAAACATGTCCTCTCTAAGATTCTCAAGGTAAAACTTCAGGCGCCAACTGAAAAATCTGAAGAATTAAAAACTGATCAATTTTAATAGTCACTTCTACAGCTTCTAAAATAAACTATTATTTTGATTATTAAACAATTTACAGTTATTGAGAACTTTTATGATTTGAGTTTCATGCAGAAACGTGAGCGATGCTGTATAAATACCGCCAGCAGCACCGACTGTTAATGCTTATGGGTTGTGCTCTCTTAGCAAACAACCCTTTACTCTCTATACTGTGAAGATATGATGAGTCTAATTTAAGACTCCAGCTGGTCTCCCATTGAAATAAAAAGAAAAACTCTAATCTTCAAATGGCTGGAAAAAAAAACTTCTGCACATTTTGCCTGGTTAAATGAAAGAGTCATTGGGCAGCTGGAAATGTCTCCAACTGTAAATACACGCAAACTGTCTAATTGCCTTTATTAAATATATTTGCTGATTAGAACCAAAGTTGGAAAGTATGTCTGTGGCTGACTGCATGTGGAATACGCAGCAGAAAAATCCTATGAAACCATAGTACTTCTTACCATCAGAGTCTCCTACTGGCTCAGGCCCGGTCAGTCCTGCTGATTACTAACAGCTGAACAAATTCCTTCTTTATCTTTTATTTATTTTTCCCTCCAGTTAGAATGAAATGTGACACTGAACAGATTTAGAGAGATATGAATAAGGAATGCAGCAGAAGTCTACAAAGTACTGTAAATACTATAAATGCTTCAAAAACGTTATGTTATGTCAAGGTAAAGGTGCCTGGACTTGTTCTAGTTCCCATTTCACAGAAAGTTCCTTAATGTCACTCAGAAATGGGGATAAGTCTCTTTGTATAAAAATGTCCAAAGAAATATCTGCAAAATTCACTGGAAGTGTGTGAGTGTTAGAAAGGTGTGTGTGCCTGTTCTCCTTTTAACTATCTATACCTTTTGTGTGATCTCTTGTTTTTAAACTGCTTTTACGTTGCTAAGTAATTTCAATTGCTTTATAAAAAAATTGATTTGATTTGATCATCTCTATCATCACTATGTGTTTAACAGCATGGCCGCCATATTGAATTCTGAGACAAAAGGTTGGTGAGAAAATAATTTTTATCTCTAATATTTCTGATCATATGTGAAGGATTTGTTTCCCTTCAAACAAGCAGTTCAGATTAGTCTCTCATGAGAAAACATCACAGAGTGTAAGAAGTAAAAACTCCATCTGTATTAATCTTAACAGTGGGATGGTCCTTGGAAAACATTTAGGGAATAAGAAAAATTGAGCCATTAGCAATGATCTAAAAAGTTTGAGAATGTTTGTTATTGATATTTATTTATTTTGAAGAGATGTTTTATTGTCTCAAAAAGACAGAAAATAATACATCTTCTTTAATAAAAACCAAGTAACAGATTTTTGTATCAAACCTGAGAATCTAAAACTAACCAGTGTCGACATGACATCAATCCGTACAACTATTGTTGTTAATAAATCAATCAATTTAATAACTTAGTTTGGCAAAATGTTAATTAAACTCAATGGCAGTAAAATCTGGGTCCATTTTTTTCTAAGTTAATAAGCATCAAAAGCTTTTTTTGCTTTTTAATAGGATGAATTCACAAACAGAGGGCCGTGTTTTCATGCTTCATCAGTCCCAGAGTTTAGGCACAAACCCTCTGGGTAGCAAAAAGAAAATATGCACCTTGGCTTTCTTGTGAAGTGCTGAGAAAACAGCGACATATCCTGAGGCATCTCCTTCCATCTACTGTATGCCACCCCGGTGTGATTGTTTTAGAAAGAAAAGCTGTTTTGATCCTTCCTATGTTCCAGAGGCCTTTCGTTCAGGAAAAACAGATCGGATGAAAGTTTGTTGTAAAATAACACAAGCTGAAGAAAGCCGTTTTTGAATAATACTACCAGGAATTTAAAAGAAGTTTCCTTTCAGAATACTGTAGAGGAAGAGTACATAAAAAAAAAAAAATCGCATCCATCTTTTGTATACTTCAACACACTTGCTCAGCACCATAGATGTGATGTGTAAGTCATTAAAAGACAGCAAGTCCATCAGCACTGTGAGTCATGCATAGAAATGAATTCATTAGAAGAGTGAACAGAAGCATTCCCTGCTGAGTTTTACAGCCTTGTGTTGCTCTTCTATTTTTAGGATGTCAGTCCCAAATTAGCCCTTTGAAGTCTAATCTGTAAAAGACACCAGGAACCAAATACTGCTGGAAGAAGATTTCTTTACTGCTAATCATGAAAACAGGACCTTGAACGTCAACATTTCAGAGCCAAAGGCAAGACGTCTGGTAAAGCTTAAGGCTGTTAGATATGTCAAGCAATTTACTAAAATAAATGAAAAAACTAAATAATTAAAAAAAAGAAAAAGACAGTAGTTGAAAACATACTTTTATTAATATCTGTAAAGGTTTATCTGCATATTTAGTGTAGATGGAACCAGTTTAAACATTTCATTTCTCCAGGAATCGTTACATTTTTAATTCCTGGTTTTTGATGCCCAGTCCACGGACCACAAGAAAAAGCCAGTGAATACAGATGAAGTAGGATCTGTATGACATATCTACACAGCTAACTGTGTGAGCAGCGGCTTTTATAATGACCAGTCGGCTCAGTGCAACAGATGCAATGAATTTACATCATGCAAAGGGCAGCAAATAAGCAGCATAATTAAACAGCTCCGGCCTCCATGATGACTTTGACACATCGATGTTCTGCTGTGGTTAGTATCCCTGACTAAATCATTCCTCCTACATTAGGAGAGCAGATCCTTCTCCTTTAATCCTTTCCTCTCTTTATTGCTTGGTTTAACTGATAACTGCAGTGTGTTTATGACTCCTTGGACTAATTAAAATCACTCTAATCTAGATCTGCCAGAGTTTTGACAAATTCTGAATGGTTTGTTCTGTTGTACTACTATACTGAACATCGGAGAACCAAATCTCAGCAGCACCTCCAGAAGGAGGAATGAATTGTGTAGGGAAACCTCTGTCCTCAGATCCAACGCTGCAGTCACGATAAGATCTTTGTGAGAAAGTTGTATCAGCGACGTGTCGATACAACTTTTTATTTCCAGTATGACACAAATACTGCAGCTTTGAGTTTTGACTGATCCAACATATCAGTGCAAAACATATTTACCATAACTGTGCATCCTGTAGGCTGTGATATCAGAAATAGCTTAATCAAGTAACATAAACATTTAACAATAGTGAACAACAATGGTTCAAAGAACAACCAACGTTTTTATTATTAACCACTTTGTTACCTAAACTTTAATCTGATGCAGATGTTTCTGTTAGCACACTGCTATCAGTTCTATCACATTTTCTATGTATTCTGAAACACGTTTTTAGGTGATAGACTGGTTTCTGACACAAGTATCGCGATGAGACGTCCAGCAACACAGGTATTTGGAAAGAAGTGTTATTTATGTTATCTCAATTATTAAACAAAATCTCCCCTTCAGTCAGAAACTTTTACTCTTAACGGCTCAGATGCCATTTGAGAAGTTCTCCAAAAGCTTGAGGAGACAGACTTCACTGCTCTCTGGTGAAGCTTTCACATCTTTGCCAGTGTGCTGAAAAATATTTCAACTCCACCAACCACACATTCCTTCAACAGCTGAGCTTGTGAGAAACGTGCAGCAACAGGACATCATAACGCTGCCAGAACCACACATTTGGGGATGAAGGCCTTAAGAGGAATATCATGTTACAACATGACAGGTTTTGGGCGTTTATCATAAGGAAGCAGCAGACTGATGTGAATTTTACCCTTTG
The DNA here is from genome assembly GCA_034780135.1 of Jordanella pulchra. Taxonomy (NCBI): domain Eukaryota; kingdom Metazoa; phylum Chordata; class Actinopteri; order Cyprinodontiformes; family Cyprinodontidae; genus Jordanella; species Jordanella pulchra. The sequence continues at coordinate 19,985 of JAUZNJ010104082.1, read as the reverse complement.
CATTGTTTTGATGACTGAAATGCTCTGCAGAGCATCGTGTTGCCATATTGCACCTGACACACATATTTTATTTCCTTTTTAGCCTGAATTAGGTTTATTTTTTAACTTAAGTCAAATCATGCAGAATATAACAGAAACAGTTAGACTAACCTAAAATGTCATTAATGTAGACATTTTTTACATGTCCCTTCATAAAGGAACAGCCTTCTGAAAACAGTTTTTAAAACTCACTAAGAATTACTGTGAAACATAATTTATCATAAAAGTGTTGAACCTTCATCTTGAAAGAAATTAAACATAGTTTCTCTAAATATAGCTTAAGCATTACAGTTTATAGAGAGCTCGCTATTTTAAAATCAGGTATAATAAATAAATTAAACCCTGAAAAGGATACAAAAAAACATAACAAAATAAAGTTTCTGGTCAATTTTCAACCCCGTCCTGTCCCACTTTTCCATCTGAAAATAGTTTCCACTCCACTCCACTCCCTTCCCTGAAAATCTAATTTTATTTTGGTCATTTGGCACCAGAAGAGGGATTTAACTCTGCAGGTCCTCTGGCAGGAGCTAACGCAACGTTTCTGAAGAAAAGGGAAACACTATCAATCTGAGGATGAAAGTTATTACCTTGTGATACTGGAGGGAAACCATCATAAATTTGCATCTATAAGAAGCTACAAAATCTCTTCAGACAGGAAAAAGTTCTGCCAGTTCAGAGAAGCCTCGAGGGTTCATGAAACCCACTGACAAAGCTTGGTGTCTTCTGTCCCACTTGCCTTCATATCATGGCGTTAGCTCAAAGGAGAGACTTTTTGCTCTGCAGGATTCACCTCCACAGGTTTTATTAGTGCTGCCAGTTAATGTCCAGATCAGACATTTAGAAGGCAGGAATTAAAGAACGTGATGAAATTCAACCTTTTCTCTGCGTTTTAAAGATATCTGTGGTATCTAATGGATCTTTTGGTGCTGTTGGACCTTTTTAACCCTTTAAAGCCAAATGTATCAAATTTGATACATGAATTTTTGAGACCTCTGCATCATCAGTGGGATATTTTTTTGCTCTTGAGAACCCGACTTAATAAATCAGAAATATGTAGGGAACAGAAAATGGATAAAAGATTATATGTAGAGGCCTAATGTATCAAAATGTATGCAAATAATGATCAAATTTAACTTATATAAAAATGTATGTTTTTTTTTATAATTTTTCATAGAATTCAATGACAACTCTTATATTAAAAAATCTGAATTTTCTGTCAATTATTTCATGGCTCAGGCTTTAAAGGGTTATGAACACACTTACAGCCCAGCTGGTCGCCTTCAATAAAAAGGAGTTCTCAAATTTTAACTTTACTTATTCGTTTTTTAAACCCTATTTTAAGAACATTTACATCCTAACAACAAAGCCTAAAAGGTTAATGAGATGGATGGGACGGATGTATGTTCATCAGACTCCTGCAGGAATCACAATACAGGTGATCTGTCTGGTTTATTCACTACTCATTCTTAGCAATAACTTGACAGCTAACGTCTTGATGACATTACCACAACACTATCCTCCTGCCTTCTGGCCTTGTCAGGGGAACATGTTTTCCACAACTGTCCCTCTTTATAATAATAAAGTAATCATAGTCTGACTGCAGAAATGAACGGCTGTCTGGAAAATTTGATGGATGACTAAAACTGGCTGTCTTTTTCTAAATTAATTCTTGCCAGGAAGGTTTTTGGGGAGAACATCTTTGAATCCATCTTGCTTTGCTCTGTTAGTGTTTATTTTTGCTTAGATTTTAATGTAATAGAATTTCAACAGTGGTTTCTTTCATTTTAAAGGACACGTAAACTAAAAGTCATCTAGTGTTCTACTGGGAGATCAAAGTTTTGCTGTGAACTGACATCATAAAAGCTGAAGTTGGCCTTAATGGATGTGGTCTGAGTCAAATCCAACAATCACTAGAAAGTCGAGTCTCTAAAGGAGACATCAGAGGCTCAGTGGTGATAAAACTCTGAAGGCATTTTTTTTAACAATGACTTTTATTCCACTTTATTCCATGACTTTAGAGACATAACGACTAGAATTTGACCCATTACTAAATTAGATTGTTTTCCAGTTACTCTTTTGAAAATATATAAAACGGCTTTGTGAAACGAAGACTGTGGAAAACCCTGATTTATTGCTTTATCAGACACAGGGGGTCTTCAGTCAGAGGCTTTTCCAGATTCACTGTAAGATGGACCACTTCAGCCATCAGCATCTACAAATACATGAATATCAGCAACATTTAGTTTTCCTTTGGATTTAAAATTTAATCTCTCAATTCAATAAAAAGATATATAATCAGCAATAAAACAAGATTTATTTTTATTCTAAACAAATAAAAAACACTTTGACATTTTGCTTTTTAAACTAACCTTAGTATTCTATATTAGCAGTCAGCATTACCCATTGTTAATTTTTTTGGCTGGTAACCATTTCAGTCCAGCCTGTTACACAACATTAAAAGAAAAAAAACAGAGCAGCATTGCTCTCATAAAGTTCAGTCTGCTGTAATCTCCCCCCATCAACCTAAAAGAATGAAAAGATGTCATAAAAAAAATGTTATTCTAGTCTGGTGATGATAAAGAGCTAATAGGAAACCCTCTTGGTTCAGTAACAGCAAACACACAGGTGTGCTGTCAGTGTGCTTGGTTCCACAGAGCAGGAAAAGTTCTGCTTTTTGGGATCCAGACTGATCGATGTTTTTGGACAGGTCGAGCTGCAAACTGCAGATTATGTTAACCAGACATTTCCTAGTTGCATCTTAACTGTTTGGCAATTATAACCTTAGACTGGGATGTCATTGAAAGAAGGAGAATTAATCAAATTTAAACTGCAGACCTACAGAAATGTCTGCAACATTTCTTAGAATGAGGTTATCAATGTGCACTTTTAGATAACTTGCAGCTGTTTCTTTATCTGAATATTTGAAGACATTTGTTCATTTGAAAACATTTGAGAGCTTCTTTTTAGAGGCCTACTTCAGTGTCCCTCTGAGTATTTGGGAGGTTTTCCAACCTTTAAATACTCACTCCACACAAGAGTTTAGGAATGCTGGTTTTGAATGATAATCAGCCTTGACAGATGTCAGCGGGTGAACACTGGAGAAGGCATTCAAACCACCTTTCAAGTTTTAGGGAGCAAGAATGCAAACACAGCTGAGAAAACATCTAAAAAATGGGTGGGAAGATCAGAGTCTATCTGGGAGAAGAGATACACAGCAGAGCCGCTCTTTCACATACATAATCGACTCTAAATAGAGGTTGGAGTGATCTGAAATATCACATATTACTGAGGAAACAAATGATACATTTTAAATGTGGGTGTTCCCTTATCTAGATATTTACAAATATTGTCCAGTTTTTATATGTGTAAACAGTGTTTCATTGCATCTGATGCCCTGAACACTTCAGTAATTATTTGGAGTCAAATAAAACCTGTCCTGTAATTCATGTTTGTATGTCAAACATCATGTGTAGTGTTATATCAGTACTGCGCTTTAAATCCAAGTTGAAATCAGGGAACAAATCATGTTGCAGTGATTTGAAGCTGTGAATAGCTTCATTTCTGGTTAGTGTTTTCAATTACATGGCAGTGATTTAGCAACAACAAATCTATTATAGCTAAGGTTTAGCTGTCAGCCCTGCCATGAAAAGGCAATAAGATGTGGACTGTTTGAAAATGTAAAAACATACATAAATATAAATTTAAAACAGATAAACTTTGCAAAAAACTGTATCCTAAATCCGTGTTTGGTTCTAGTCTTTAAAAAGGCAAATAGGGCTGCAATGAGATCTTTGCAATTCAAAAACTTTTTGAAAGATTTTTCCTGGCATTTTTTAAAATTCATTTTGAAAGTGAGCAGAAAGGAAATGGGATTGAGAGCGAAAGAGGAAGGTCAAAGGTCAACGGGCTGCAACCCAAACCCATGACAGCCGGGTCAGGACAGGGGCTCCGTTTATGGGACTCTCACTTAACCCCTGCACCACCGCCACACCCAGCATTTATGACACAAATCAATGTCACTCTATGCTAATATTCTACAGATGAGGCATTTAGGATCAACATCTTCACACTCTTATTCTGAAACAAGCCAAAGGGAAGTAGTGTGTTACACTGGTGACTAAAGAACTGAAAAAGCTCCAACTACATTTGAACTGCTTATTTGACATCAAGTTGTGTAGTCTGATAAAAAGAATAGAATATAAACAAAGTCACAGAGGATTTATAAGCACTGTGTGAGAATCCAGCAGCTTAATCAATGGCTTCTATGGCACTAAAGTTGGCATTTGGTTTGGATTTTCTCCAATGTCGATATTTTAAAGAGGCTTCTCACAGATTGTATCAGTCTGAAGTAGTTTGATTGGCTTCAGTTTGATACCAATAAAAACCGAATAATTCTATAAAATCCATAAAATTTCAACCTGTCAAATTTGGACTAAATAATCCTACATTAAATACATATTTTTATATTTATTTCTTTATTCATTTATTTTATCTTTGTGATCTAAGACACTAATGTCTCTGTAAAAGTGTTTGGAAGGTCTGTGTTTTTGTAATTAACCAGACCCAGTATATTTATCAATAATCTGGTTAACGTCCTGATCTAACTGCAGTGAATTGAGCCTTTTTTGGACTTTAAATGATGGAACATTTTGATCTGTGTTCTCTCAAGTGAATTTAGGTTCTAATAATTCCTCAGGATTATTAGGATTATTAATCCAGCAGTTGCTGGATTCTCACACAGCTTCTCTTTCTGCTACATTGTCCTGTTTATGACCAAAGTTTGACTGATTAGCTGACTGCACATATTAATGGGGAGAGTTCATACCGAGCATAAATTAATCTATTTATTGCATCTGAACATAAACATTATTCATTCAAATCTACAAACACACTTGGTAAGATAAGACCTTGTTCCTTTTAGTTACAGTTCATTCTAGAAAACATTTATACTTCATTCAAAGTCACTGACTGACTGGTGGCTAATAAAACCGGATATCTAGATTGTACGATAGTATATGAGGTGATGCGCTACAAATGAAAAACACTTTCTTCATTTTTCCCAGTTTTGATCTGATTCTAAATATCCAACCTTTTAATGACACACCTTGTACTCTTGTACTCCTCAATACTTTTCATCTAGAAGGATAAAGGATGTGAACAGCAACCTTTGAGTCAGGAAATGTTACGACATCCCCTTCCTGCCTATATATTTAGGTATCAAATGACTTTATAGACCATAGAATAAAATTTTATTTCATTAACTTGAAGCTAATGGAGGGTGATAGTGGAGCATATTTAACTTCCCTTTGTAATAAGTAAAGTATTTTTGAAATGAATATTTTAGTGAAAGTTCTGCATCTTTTTTTCTTAAACACAAGATGCAGAACTTTCACTAAAATATTCAGCTGCTTTCCTTAAGCCCTTAGAGGACTGTTTAGTTGTCCTACCTGACACCAGCCAGGTGCTGCCTTCTTTCCCTGCTGAGTCACAGAGAATGTGAAAAAGTTCTTATTATTTAACATGATGTTAAAAAACGATCTGGTGGATTTTAAAAGCAGCACTACATAATTTGAGTGCTGCTCCCCCTATAGGACCTTTTGAAAAAATCACTGTTGTAAACACTGACTTCCCTCTGCGAGCTCTCATCTACAGCACTCTCACTCTGTAAGTAGCTGGAAGACCCATATCATTACCAAATGTCTGTAGAGGAAGCCGGTATTATACATTATCTAATGTATAATATGTGTTACATTATCTAATGTATAATACTGTATAGCTACATTTTTGCTACTAATTGTTACTTTTATTCAAGTCAGTGAAGCATAAGTCTGCCTGTTGAGTAATTTTAATTGCCCTCATAAGGTGATTCAGCCTCTCCATATGTGGAAGTTATTAGTTTATTAAACCAATAACAGACCAAAACAACATTGGGTTTATTTACAATCTAGCATGAGTGAAGTAAGCTGTTTAAATGAAGCATTATGGTCCCTAAAGTCCCTGAGCAAAGAATAACTAAGCTCCTAACCTAATAAATATTTGTAGGTTTTATTGATGAGGCAGAGTATGGTTACGTCTGTGGGAAAGAATGTCTGCATGTTGGAGGCCTTGACTAAGGAGAACTATGACAGGCGACGAGGAATGATGACCTTTTCTCATGCAATGGCAAATTCCTACCATAACTAAAGTGAAAAGGCTAAGGGTAACTATAGAGGGCATCATGGAGACACAACTTAGTGGAATTTATGGGAAACCTCCACAGCACCTCTTTAAACTCTCTTATCCATCAGAAGCCAAGAGCATCTTTAAAGCTAAACAAAATACTCAGAGGTCAGGAGGGAAGAGGGGCAGTAGTGAGGAGAAGAGCTTAAAAAAAGGAAGTTTAATCAGCAGACAGTCTAGAAGTCATCCAAAGGTCATAATATTGTGTAAAAATGACTGCCTCCTCTGAGGCATTTTAATCCAGTTACTGCTGTTATTAGAAAACATGTGTATAAAGCATCCATTCCCTGAATGGTAGTTGGAGAAAAGGAGCAGAGAGCCAACCCACAGATCATTTTATATTGATGTCTTAGACATCTGTGACTTTGTGAAATCCATTTCTGCTCTCTGATGGGAACTCCAACAGCTGCTAGCTTGCACACTCCACTTAGCAGGACAAACACAAGGGGATGGGCGAAAAAAACATAAGAGTTTGATAGAAACAAATGTTCTAGATGCCTTCTAATTTATTGATTTGTGTTGATTTTAACACAATAGGCTTCAAGGACATAATGAGTCAAGCTTTTCTCCGCTTTCACACATTTCGCTCCAAGGTTGATATCGTCTATGAACCAATTCAAGAAGGCAAGGGCACTTTTAACAGCAAAGCAAAAATGGTAACTCATATTTCAGCCCATTTATCACTGGCAATTACCAGAGGGGAAATGCAACAATCAATACAAACAGGAACTTTCTGAGCGTCCATGAGTCAAAAAAATGATGGATCTACACCCATGTTCATAGTGTCAGTCAATAAGCATCGACTTTCACAGCACTTTACACCTCCACAGGGACCAAGGAGCACTTGGACTAGGATTGCACCCATCATCGAAACAGAACATTTTAACAGTGAGAAAAGACATTTGCTAAAGCCCAAAGATTCACTAATCAAGGTTTCACTGTGTTTTCTAAACTTTGACCTGCCAGTTGTACCAATTTTGTTTCACTAACACAAATAAGTTCACTCATGTAAAGTTTGTGTTAAGTTAATAATTTAATTTTGTATTGGCCAAAGACAAAAAGGCACTTTTGGTTAATTGAGAAAGGCAGTTGTTGTTGTTTTTTTAAATCCACCTCTAAGTGAGGGGATCAAATTCTCAGCATTCATGCATAGTGGTGTGAGATGCATAAACATTTTCTGGACGATTTACAATTCCTAGTTTTTTTTAAGAAAAAAAACACTCTCGTTTGACAGTTCATGACAATTTTATATGAAAATAAAGAAAATATTGAGAAAATTAGGAATAGAATTAACTTCCCACAATGCAACAGAGCCAGCAGTGTTTTACATGATCAGAATGACAAATTATTTTCAGCATGTTTCATGGCATACTTCCTATTCTTTACTGAAGTCTCACACTCTTGCGGCTGATGTGACCCACACGTATGGCTTAAAAGTAAACTTTCCTTTGACCTGCTCACATCGCTGTACTTCCTCTGACTTCACTCAAACCACCTTCCTGATGGTAAATAAAATTATATTTGACTCCATTCTACAGAAGCAGGTTCCACTTAAACTGGTACCGTTATCCTACCAGTTAAGGTCTGATGTATTCACTGCTGCAAAGGGATTTCAATGTTTCAATCCACTGTTTTCATCACCTTGAAAGCTTTCTTGTCTGAACTCTTGCATTGCAGGTCTTGTGTAGGCTAGCTGTAACTCAGTCTTCCCTTCTGTGTGGCAAAAACGTTAAAAGCATTGCTAATGTGTAATGTGTAACACATTAGAATGTAATGTGACCAAAATTGAGCGCGTCTGCGATTTGACAATTCTGTTTTGCTAGGTTCTGATTACAGTGCAAAATAGCCAAGTCCTGAAAAACCATCTAAATAAAAAGAAAAATAAGTTGATGTAGATGGGAACACGGATCACATTTATAGAAATATTCAGGTCTGTATTTCTATGTCTTTCAAATAGAAACTTTACATCCCGATTAAATATGTTGATGAACTCAGTCAGGCATGTTTTATCAAAGGCCAAAAACACCCAGAAACTAGATGCTTCTTTCACTCGACTGCTTTCATCCAGCTTACAGAATCACTCAAGACAACAATGCAAAAGTTGTTTGAAAAAAGCTTAATACGCATGATTAAAAGTTAATTTTGCTGTTTTATATCAAAGTTAGATTCCACTCAAATAGATCATTTATGAAGAATGAGAATAAAGACAAAGAGTGATCACATTCTGCTAGCAAGGACAAACTAAATAGGCATTAATGCCCTCCAGTCTGCTGGAAAAGCTTGACTACAGCATTATGCAAATGAATGATCCGGATATTTAAACGAGTGCCAGATATCAGAATATATAACATATCAACAACAATCTGTCCAAGAAAGTTAGCTACCAGTAATGGCTTCACACAACCGTGCCTCTTTATGCATCTACTGTAAAGAGTGATTTAGATGTAGAACTTAGCTTGGCATCTAAATCCTCCCAAAGCTCTATAATGACAGAAAAAAATCTATAACCAAAGTTCATGGAAATTAGTTGGAATAAAAGTCATTTTTCATACACCGTAGAAAAAAAGAGAGAGTTTCTGTAAAACTGTCAAAACTGAAGAGATTATTCACCTCAAAGGGAGAAAGCAGCCCCACTGTGATAACTGCTAAGCTCAGCAAATAATGACAGTTAGGTAATAAACGGTAACAGAAAGCCCAACTTGGCTCACCTGCCAGGTTATAGCTTCCCGGTTTCCCCTGATCTTTTGAAGCCTGAAGTCTCAGCACCCCTACTGGTTGAGACGAAGCTGCAGTCCGTATTCCTACAAAATAAAAAAGGCACAGATAACATGGGAAAAAAACCAAAACAACTTAATGTCACCAAAAGAACCAAATGTGTCCCCCGACATCTGATAAGACTGCAAAGGAAGATGATAAAAATATCATTACAATTCAGCCTAAAAAGACATTGTTGATGAAGGTGAATGATCAGACAGAACCACCAGAAGGCAGCCAGTTAGATCTGCAGCCATCTCCTACCAGATTTATCTGCTCACCTGCTTACATCTGGAGGTAAGCAGAATAGAGAGGGACAATTTTCAGCTTGATCAGCATTGGAGGCTGAAAATAATAATTTCCTTGCCTTTAATTAAGCTGAAAACATCCTGGTAGAAGTGAGCATGAACTCTACCATCACTATCATTTTATATTGGTTTAAAATCATAGGAGACTAGAACTGCTGACAATGACCAGGCTGCATCTAATGATTGATTCTACTAAAAGGGAATAATTAACCGAAACATCAACTGATTTAAAATTAGCACCTAGGTTATTAAAAGTTTAGACAGCAGACGGTGATCAGTAAAGACTTTTAACAATATTTATCATCAGACATTTAAGGAGTATAAAACCACAGTAAGCAGAAAGCTACTAACAAGGAGAATCAGCCCACATCTTCCTCATATCAGTGGCAACAAGTCTAGACATCAAATAATTATTGTGATTTCTTTGTGGTCAGAGCATCTCCATAAGGAACCGAGCTGTGAACGTGACAGAACACAAAACAAACACTTCCTGATGCACAGGAATCAGATCAGAAAGAGCCCGGATGAAATAATAATGTCGACTAACTAACAAGCAAATTCCAACACTGCCACATCCTACTTCTCATTAAGAGCAGTGAGTCAACAGAAATTAGACAAGAGCCACTCCCCTCCCCTGAATTCATCTCTGCTGTAAAGACAAGCTGCTTTCACCCTCTTACCCTGCAGTCGGCTCAGGCAAGAAAACAAGCTAAATAAGGAATTGTTATTGTAGAGTTCAGTGTGCGGTTTTAAACTATTAGAGTTAAGGGCCTGGAGGAGGAAAAGCTGTTTACACTGAAAGTTGGTTTTCCTTTGGGGGGAGGGGGCTTCTAAGCGAGTATATTTGCTAAAACTATTTCCTTTTTAGCAAATAATCCAACACAAATATTGGTTTCCAGTGGTCAGTAGGTGGAAGACAGTGACGGGGGTGGGTCTGGGAAAACATGCAGGTATTTTGGGCCTACTTGTAGTTTTTGTAGGTTTCTATGCTAGGAAATATCTGTAGAGCACGGGTGCTCAAGTCCAGTCCTCAGGAGCCACCGTCCTGTAACTTTTAGTCACATCTCTTCTCTAACAAACCTGAATCTAAAGGCTCAGTCCCTCATTTAGTTCAGCAGAGTTCATCAAATCGTATCAGGATAGTAGCTCCTGAGGACTGGACTTGAGCAGCCCTGCTGTGGAGGATTCTCTACCGTATGCTTTAATAAAATGTTTTTTTATATAGTTGACCAACTAAATAAATGGGTAAATGGATATAATTTAGAGAAATGACGGTTTCTGTTGCACCGTAGCATCCATTCCTTGATTGGTTAAGGCAATGCAAATTGACAGCAAAGTTCTGAATTTTTGCTTTGTTTTATCCACATTTCCACTTCGCTCTTTCTGGTCGTTGCTTGAAATGCATCTTTTGCATCGTTGACCGCTACTTTGCTCATGAACAAGATGTCAATCACTTACTCAAATCCCTCCATTGCATTTGGTGTGAACCTTTGCAGTCCCTAGCAGCTGCTTCCCCCGGCAGCTAACCACAGGGTATTAGCTACTAAAAACTTCTCTGTCATACTGGTCGTCATGCAACTTGAGTTAATCAATTGTGTTTTCTCAGTGTGATATTTTGCTCAGCTCTAATGAACTTGCATAGATGCATGCCAGCAGAGACCTTAGAGACCTGGGAGATTACAGTGGCATAATCCCATCGCTAATGCTAACATTAAAAGCCACTATATGGGGGATTAGGGATCACCTCGTCTTTCTCCATCCTATTAATATTTTCCTTTGGCATTTAGTTGTAGGAAAGCCAAACTAAATATTTGTTGCACTAATTAGGTCTGCAAAGCACATTTAGCAGTAATTAGGAGTGAACAATAATTTGATATCATATGTCGCGATATAATTTCATTTCAATAACGATCATCTGACTTTTCCAATATTTTAACACACATTACACATTACAGTCTACAATTAGTATTTTATAGGATGGGGATCCAGGTTTTATATGTTGTTATTTTAAGGAATTATTTATAAAACGTTTCATTGGAAGAGTTTTATAAACAAATCATGACGGATCTGCTGTGGGGATTCTTGGCAGTTTTTTCTGAGGCTTTTATGGCACTTATGATCTTCAGATTAATTTATAGCTTAAGAATTTCCCCAAAAAATTATTTAAAGACAGTGTTGTTTTAAAGCTGTGAAAGGTTTAAATTTCAAGATCTAAATCTGTAAAGATTTAAATGCATTTCTAAAAGCAACATTATCAAGAATTACATTTGCATGAGTCTAGGTGAAGAAAAGGTTTGAAAAGATAAAAAGCGAATCTGAGAATCCTCTTTGATGAATAATATTTCATTTTTAAGACTCGTTTTATGAGAAATGCAGATGACGTCTGTATAAACTCGAAGCACCCCGCCCTTTTTAGGGCTGTGAGTCATTTAATGATCTTGAATTTTAAGGTTCTGTCCATCTGTTCATTTACCTTCATCACTGTTGAATTTTTATTTATTTTTTTATTTTGTTGTTTTACCATTTCAAACAGAATAGAAGAAGTACGACATCAAAGTAGACAAAGTAGAAAATTATCTATAGAAACAGGATAATTGTCACATTTCTGAAGCTCAAGCCAGACGTTACCCACATAATTTGATACCGATGGAGACAATAACGTTAAAATGCTTTTAGGTTTAAGTGCAGTAATAGGTCTGAAGTCCCCTGAGTATGAAGTTAAAAAACGAATCCTGGCCAAGTCTCCCCGGGGCCTTCATTTACTCTTGGTCTTAGAGCTGGCCATTTCCTTCCGTCTGCCCTAATTGGCATAGCACCACTTTTTTCTTTTTCTTTATAAACACACAGGCGGCCGAACATTTCCATGTGTCTTTTTGTGAGTTTAGCAATGTTAATCAGCACAGATACTGAGCTGACTACAAATGTGTTTTACTGCAGCAGCATTTCCTGCAAACACAAACCTTCAGATTCACAGTCTGCTATTAGAATTATATGCTGGACATCTCTTTATGTACAAAGCTTGAAATGATCAGGACTGAGCCAATGCAGCAATGCACGGTAAATGAACGATAACAATTTACATGCTGTCAAAGACAGCTTTGGGCACTGTGCATGTGTGGCAGTTGTTTGATCTTAAACTGAAGGAAGTGCTGCGATCCCTGTGGGAAGAAAACATGCCAAGCTCAACAGAACCTGGATCAAAGACTTTGTATTAAACTACCCCTGAAACCATATATGATATTACAGGATTTGAATGGAAACAAGAAAGGTTTCAGATATTCACTTCTTACAAGACAGGCCACAGCCCAAGAAATTGGATTTAAGGAGATTTAATGCAACACCGTGTTCTATTCTCAGGTTTACTTTAAAAATTAGGACAAACATTTAGTTAATAAGGCTAGAATAAAACCTAAACTCTTTTTATTTTTTCTGAACTTTCGTTCCTTTTACATTTTTATCCAAACTAAAACAAAAACATAATGAAATTCCAATTACTTCCAGGGAATTCAGGAATGCTTTATTGTTTCCCATGAAGAGACCAGGAGCCACCTATAAACTAAATGAAGGAACTTTTTTCTTTATTTTATTTTAGATAATTACAAGAACAATAACCAGAGTCGCTCTAAACATTTTACTTTCCAGTTTAAATGCTTATCGTTTTGTCCCACTGAGGCTTGCGTTTTAATTTGCATCCCGTCCAAATGGGATAGGAAGCCACAGGAGGGGCAGCTAGCTGACTCACAGAGATTTCAAGCTTGATTTTGTTCTCTACACAACAAAACATCAACAGGAGCCCGTAAACTCATTATTCAAACTCAAAAAGACTAGAAGACTTTAAATCTAGCTGTAGATTTGAATTTGGGGCAACATCTGGAAAAGAAAACCTCAATCACAACATGAGCCTGTGACTATTTCTCCACAGATTATGTCACAAGTCAGAAATCTTTTAAACAAGGTAGAGTTTGTCTGGTGATTGAACAGCTAAAATTACAGTGAAAGAATGAACATAAAACTTCACATAAAGGGGAGTTAGCAGGAGTAACGCGTTAACCATGAGGTCATCACAATGCAGCTGAAGGCGGATCGGAAAAAGTTTCTCATCTGATCACAGAGATAAGGCTCTGCTAACGTTCAGATGGCATCAGGCTCTATATTTAAAAATGATTCTGGTCGACAGAAGAGGAGCGTGACGTCTCCTGGATGTAAACATCTGAGTTAAACCATTTATAGCCACGGTTGTACAACATATGATTCCTTTTACTTCCCTCAGATTTGGCCACAGACTTTACCAACTTTCTTTCAGTCCTCTCAGTAGGCATCCAGTTTGAATCTCAGGGTGGGCAGCTGGCTTTACATCTGACACATTTGTGGACAAAGGGGAAAACTCCAGATCGTCGTGGTGAGGGCAGCCACCCGTGGCAGCGCTCAGTGGGATGCTGCTTGTTTATGATCGGCACTAATTGCTGGTCTGCAGACTCACTAAGCTTCAGAAACTCCAGGCAGCACAAAAGTAACCCAGAACTGCAGGAGTTTATTCAACCAAACAAAGAGAGGGTGTCAGGATAAGAACCAACCAGACGTCTCTTTGTTTATGCAGAGCATTCCTTTACAGTTTAAAGTAACTTACTGCTTAGCAGAGAAACACTTAAGTTTGGCATCTAGAAGAGTTATCAGGTAAGATCTTCACTTTTTCTCCGGCCATACACAATGACATAATACAAAGTAGTGAATTTGCATTTCCCTCCTTCCAAGAGTCAATACTCTAAAGTTTCTCTGAATTTTTAATGTAGCAGGTGTGTACCAACTCTGCACATCCGAAGACCAATTCTTTTGGAAAACATTTTTGCTTAATATCTCAGGTTCTGCCAGAGTGGATGGATATTTTGAAGTCTTGCAAAACTGGACTTTCACTAGTTCATTCTAACACAAAACCATGAACGGGCAACATCGGGCTTCAAGCACCGCTGTCCTGCAGCTCCTGCAGCTCCTGCAGGGGTCCATGATCCAAACACATAAGGCCATTATATCATATTGTGGCTCTAGTTTTACATGTAGGGATCCACTCTCCTGCTTCCACACAGGCTAATGTTGCTACCACCATGTTTAACCTTAGTTTTCCGCCTTGCAGTGCTTCGCATAGATGCCTGAGCGATCGCTGTGGGTCTCATCTGACCTTCTTAATGCTGCAGTTCACGAACAAACTTCTAATTAATCCTGACACCACATTAAACACAAACTGACTCTATGCAGTTATTAAGGTGATTTCTAGAGGCTGTTGTACATACCAATTGTTTTCTGAACTGTGCATCGTTTCCCTTCATCTTCACAACTACAGCATGCATGTTTTTCTATGAAAACCAAAATGTAAAGAAGCTCTTCAGGCTTTGCAAGGAGCTGCAGGTAACAATTCTCCATTTATGCTGATTTGAATCCCCTGCACCTGTTCTTTTTTTCCTTATTTTGTATCTATTTATTTAGCAAACCGTTTGGTCTAATTATTGACCAAATTTGTTTTTCAGTGTTGGCTCTATATTTAAAACAACAAAACATGACAGACCTGCTTAGTCGAAGCTCTCTCTGCTCTCATTACGATGTGTGACCTCTTTTCCAGCACGCCTCTGCAGAGCCAAATTCTGGCTTGTGCAATAAAAGTAAATTAGCATGTGCTGCTCAACTTGCTGAGATATTATTGGCAGCTACGGCAGTGTTTGCAAAGGGAGAAGCTTTTTTTATGAAACGATGAGGGTTTGTGAATGCTGGACGGATAAAGGTGAGAGAAGCAGTGATCGTATTTTCAGATTCCAGTTTTCTGTCATCTTTATTTCTCTGATCTGGTGATTCTGATTTTGACAGCTTCTGATTTGTCTTCTAAGGATTATAGCACATGAAAATGATCAACTGCATATTCTCAGACAGAGGTAGTGGTTAGGTTGGCAGTTTGAGTAGCAATGCATCTAAATATGAGGAGCACTCCTTATTTAGAGCACAGGAAAAGTTACATTAGAACAGAAAAAACAAAAATCTGGTGATTTTGCCTGAATTCCCCAAAAGTGAAGGTTTTTAGTGAAGCTTCCACTGAAACCAGGGATATAAAATCTACATGCACAAATAAACATGCGCCTGACTTTACTCTGTATTTAAATAGCATCTTCTCATCAGATAAAATGTTAAAGGTGGATAAAACAAACTCACAGCTGCATAACGTAGCTTGTTTACCAGCTTTTAGCCAGTTGGGTAGTTGGAGCGCAGCCCCTGTTGCTGTCACTCACCAGTTCTGTGAATCAGAGTCGTGTTGCCCCCCCAGCTCCTCCTTCCTCTTTCTTTCAGGGCCCAAAACCTCGTGGCTGGATGCCAGTATCTGGGCAGGGCAGCCACATGCTATCATAGTCAAACCCACATCACTAACAGCCAGCTCACACTGAAAACCCTCAAACCAGATCTTCTCATCCAAATAAGGACGAGCATGTTTTCCATCTCTCTCTCTCCATTCTCAGACGGATACGTCACACTCCCCTTGCAAACATTCAGCCATGAACCCCCCCCCACCACCAGTATGATACACTGATGCATCCTCAGTAAATGCCATTCCTGTTTTCATACCACCAAGATTACAGCACACAAGTTAAAATGTCCAACACAACCGCGGGGTGGCGGGGGTTGGGGGGGGGTCATGGAGTCAGGACGCACTGATGTTGCTAACGAGATCCTGGTGTGGCTGCGGGATCCGTCTGTGACAGAGTGAAAGGAGGGGCTCTCACTCAGCTGGCTCTCTGGAAAACGGGGTGAGTGTGCAAATTTAATTTGGGCGGCATGGACGGGTCTTATTTCTGGAAAGTGGATTTGCTGTGTCAGAGGAGGTCAGGCTGCGGATGTTTATTTACAAGCGTTAAGGTGGTGGGCGCTGCGAGGCGTTTACCCCACGAAAGTTGCATAATGTCCTCAACACCATGAATCACAGGGTGAGAAATGAGTGGGTCTGGTGGGAAGTTCAGCCCGAATGTCATCGAAGCGGAGAGGTCCCAACCAAGTATTATGGAAGCAGTTATGGGAAAAGAATGAAAAAAAGTTTATTAATGTGAGCAAAAATGAAAGAGGGAACCTCTTATGTTACAAGATTATGTCAAACGTCTAAGTTTTTCTTTGTTGATGGTAAAAACAAGATTATATTTATAAATATCAGTGCAATAGAAGTAGAAGCATTGCCAACCTGTACCAATTATTAAGAGACTGCATATTTCCCTAAACCTGATCTGACCAGCGTTCAACAGAGCATTTAAATAAACCTTCAAAATGTGTATATATTGAATATACTTAAAATAAAAAACCTTTTAGTGTTCAGGGAGAAATAATTAGATAATTTAATCTAGATAATCTTGTAATTCCTTGATTTGTTTTCTTTTTTAAATTTAAAATGATGACCTTTTTCTTGTCTTAGAAATGTCAATATGGTCCAGGAAAATCCTGATCTGCAAAAAAAAAACTATATTTTGGAGCCCTTAATATGAGACCGCAGCTCTGAGCTGAAGGTACATCTTCACCAGTTTGGTAAACAAGTCAACAAGCGGCAGAAAGAGTCAGAGAGGTTTCAGACACTAGGCGAGAATTTGGTTGAAAAAGCCCTAAACGTAACTCAGCAGGACCGACTGCATTTGGCATTAGAAAACACTCCAAGGCTTTTAATGACTCACAGCTTTCTAACATAAAATTTATTCTCTTACTCTGGCAGTAGAACATAGTCTTTCCATGCTGGGGTGAAATATTACCACTTGTTGGACAGTTAAGAGTAAAACTAAATAAATAGGAAATGCAAAGCCAGAAACTTCAAGAAATGTCTCCTTTAAAGACATTTCTCATGTTCTATCAAACAGCTGCTGGTGAGGCTGCTAACAAACCCAGAGATTGTAATTTGTCCATCCCTATATAAACCCTTCTGGATTGGCTCAGATGCATATAAGGGGAGTTTTATACCTTGGAAGTTATTCTTCTAATCTCATATGAGGTTTCCCTCATATTAAGATGTGAAAATAATAAGAATCATTGTACAGAACCATTATTTGAAATTAACACTCACCAAATGTGACTACATTTTTAATTTAAGTTAATGCCTGAGTACCATTCGCCACAAGATGAGGAAATGTTTAGACTACAGTTGCTCTTCATCCACATGCCTTTATTTTGTTTATCTAACAACATTCACAGTTAAGGACAACCAATGCAGGTTGCTGCATCTCTGCAACTTCCTTGATCAACTAAACTCAATGACATGCCAGTTTTTATTTAACAGGAACCGCAGCTAAATGTGATACAGCCCAGATACCAAGGAGTCATATGAAAATATCATCTAAACGTGCCGATAAAAGTCCCTGACTTCAACAAACCGATTCCTCTTAGAGAGACTTGACTTTACAAATGGTTATAGATCTATGTGCCGAGTCAGACGGATGTGTCAACAACAAAAGTCAATTCTTTATAAACTTCTGTTGGGATAAATCATCTATCACCACAACAACAGACACTGCACTGTTGAATACAACATTATCTTTTATTAATAAAGGATACAACTGACCAATGGGGACCGAATCTGGAAGTACCTGGTTTTAAGGATTCAGACCCAAACTACTGAAAAAAGTAAATAATAAACATCTGTCCAGGTGTTTTTCTTGAAAAAGGGTAATGATGCAAAGAATTATGAAACAATAATTCAGTAACCAGCTCCACACTGGTATATTTCACTGCATAGATTATATTTTAGAGACAGTAGAGTCTGATATGTTTGAACTCTCCATAAAAACACCTCAGACTAGCCGCTGCAGGGAGAGCCATCAGACCAGAGCATCCAAAATAGTTTGTAAAAAAACAGTTGCATAACCTTTGAGAATAACATTTGAATTGATTTTATGAAATAACCTCGGATTCTCACTGCTTGTGTCCATCAGCTCCCAGATTGAATCACAAGCAATACAGAACTGAACCACTTTGCCTGCAGGCACTGTGTTGCCGGTGAAATTGCAAACCAGATTTATCTGCAGATTTTAATCTCTCCAAACACTGTTAGCTCTCTTTTTTGGAGCCTACATCCTCTGCTGCCCTAGGAAATAAACCATGTAGCTCTGGGACCAACTAGGATGGCAGAACTATGAACGGCAAAATTCCTTTCATTTCCCCGATGCTCAGGGACTGAAAAGCCAGATCCCTCTCCAACCATTTTCATCAACTAACAAGAGTCTTTTGGAACAATCCAAAGCATATTTAACAACCCGAGCATCACATTTAAATATACAGATCACTGCTTTCCGATTTGAATGATGTGCGGAAACTATAAGAAAAGTGAGCAGTTTATAAATCCAGGAGATATTTGTCAACGTCCTCATATTTTTTTTTAATTTCAACATGTCCCTTAAGTGTTAACATACACACTAAAAGCAAAAGCTGATCCTCACTAAAACAACTCACATCAATCAACAACTAAGTAGACATTAATGAGGCATAATAGAGCTTTTTACAAGCTGAGGAACAGGTGAGAGGTCTGAAGACATCAACAATAAAACAGAACAGATCGTAATCAATAAACCACACAGCAACATCAGCGTGAACCTAGAAGGTAAAACTGAGCAGCTTGTTTTGAAAACGTACGCTTGGACACATGTACAGACAGAGCCAGCGGCTGGAGGGAAAACACAGGTGGACGAGGACTGGAATGCAGGAAGGTGTTTAGACTGGGACTCAAACAATTAACTGGATTAATTTAGATGAATCCATCAATGAAATAGTCGTAAAACTAATTTGATTAATCGTTAACTGGAGTATAGAGACTCTAAAACATGTCTTTAGCTGACAGAGCAACACACTAAGAGCAGTAACTTTACCAAAATAATAAAAAAATGAATCTCTGGATTCAAGATTAAAAAATCTCTAAAGAGGAAAAGTTTTAGTTTCTCTTCATCTAAATTATATTAAAAAAAAAACCTAAGGAAATCTTGCTATCTGATTATTCATCAATTAATCCAAATAAAATAATTGACGGATTAATCGATTAGCAAAGTGATGGTTAGCTGCAGCGCTACTTAAGACATCATGTCAATCAGGAGATGTATAAAAAAACATGGAAGTAATGGAAGACATGAAGCTGGATCATTTGGAAAATGGAAGAATTTTATTGTTAATTATTGTGGATCTTTAAATGCTAACTTTAGCAGATTTAGCTTGTTCTTTATTAACTATATTACAAAAAGACAGGAACCGCATTTTTCTACATTTCTGTTATGAGAGGTCATGAATTTGTTGCATGATTAAAGCCAATTTCATGCACCGTACTGTAATGGTTGACCTTCCAACCATCTACTGAAAGTTTGCCTCACTCATTCTTTCCTTGCCTGAATGACTGGAGACAGACGTGGACATGTGGAAAGAAAAATAGTTTTCTTTCATCCTTACATCTCTGTGCTGCTTCTCCTTATTATTATTTTTTTAAAGCAGCTTCCAGCCGTTACTGCGAGCTGGTAAACCTTATGAAACATTCACTGCCTGAATGAAATGACCAACTGTTTATGAACGAAGGGGAAATAACTTCCATGATCCTGGTGACCATCTGATTGGTGCCTTTCTTTTTTTTTTTTTTTTTTCTTGCAGTGTCCTGTCTGGCGATGTGACAATAAGAATAATTAT
>JAUZNJ010104072.1:0-20838 GCA_034780135.1 Jordanella pulchra | reverse complement strand
ATTACGCAAGGAACTAGTAACCCCATCAACAAAATCGTCAACTTGTGAGGGGGAATAGACTGAATTTTTGTCCTCTGTAGGAATATGTAGGAATATGTTGGTCAACAACACAAATCTACTGCCTTGTCCACAAAGAGGAAATCCTCATGGAGTGACAACAGATTTCAGAAGTGGTATCCCTCTTCTTTTTTTTCGTCAAGTTTGTAAGATAAATATCTTTCAGCAAACTGCTCAGAATGAAAGAAAAACAAGGCAGACATTTTTTTTACCCAAGAATCCAAATGAGGCGGCCAAGTGCGAGAAGCGGCACATTCAACTTAATTGCACTGATGTCAGGACTGCACAGATGTCTAGAAAGGTTTTTTTAAGAAACAAATAACTTCACAGTTTTTTGAGTGGTCTCCAATCCGCTTCACATTTACATCTCTAATAGCACTGCGCCAGATTTTACTCCAACCGAGCCAAGGCCTAGGTTTTGACGCGGACTTGAGTTTGCTTTTTTGGTCCGCATCGGAGTTTGATTGCAAACTCATGCCTTCATAAATGAACCAAACTTTCAGGCCAAACAACTAAGGTCCAATTAAAGGGGATTAAACTGGGCTGGTGTGAATACACCCTAAGACTCTTACTTTAAAGTAAGAAAGGAAGTAATTTTTCAGTTGCAGAGTCTCTGCATGTAACACATGCTCAGTAATAAGACTTTTACCAAGACCTTTAAGACTGTTTAGTTAGGCCTGGGTGAAATTCATTTGAATTTTTTGTTGTGGGCAATTTAAGAAATAAGTAAATCAAGCTTTTATGTAACGGCACATAATTATCTCCCTATAGCTTCCATATAGGTACTTTCACATTGCAATATGACAAGTGACAACATCAAACTAAACAGCAAGCGAATCATGGCTACCAGTCAGCTACCTTCTGATGTGGCTCGCCATTACTGAGAGGCGAATACAATAATGAATTCAATTATAAAATTGTAATAATATAATGATGCAAACTAACATAAGAACGTACAGGCATTTCATAGTTTACAACATGCTAGCCTTATATAGTTGTACATGACACTTGATCCTTGAGCCCATAACAAATACTACACAGAGGCTGAAACAAGCTGTGACAAGAATAATGATGGACTTCAAAACTTAAACTGTTTTAAAAGTATCCACATTCCATTTGGATGATTTTCATTTAGTTGAATTCTTCAGTATGTTTGAGTCTTGAAAACACTTATATACTCTCCTACTTTTCCCTAAGATATCTGAGTTAATCTATTGTAATCATCTGATATTCTTTCATGTTTTTGTGGCCAATTTATCCATAAAAAATATACATAGGGTTAGCACATTACAGCGCATTAAAATGCTATTTATATGAGCTTGACAAAAATTTGTATTGCTTAAATAATTAGTGAGGCAACATATTGGGTACAAGTGAGAAAAGTCAGTAAAAGAAAAAAAATGTTTTATTTAAAGAACATTGTAAGCCCTAACATTACAAAAGGCTATAAAAATTGATGATAAATTGAAATTGATGATGCAGAAGAGATTTTTTGCCATCCGAATGAAAAACTGGTGACAACCGATGAGATAACTGCTATTGGCTCACCATTACGATGATAAAGTTGTCAAGCTATCAGAGCTAAACCCAAAGAAAACATTTGATGTATTTTATTCACTCTTGACTGAGCTTGATCTTCTCTACTTTAAAATGTAAAATACTAAAGACTTAGGTCAGAACTTCTAGACGGAATAGAATTTCTCAAAACAAAGCAGGACATTTGCATATGAAAACTTTTATTCTATTTTTGAAAACTCAAAAAAGTATAAGAAATATCTAACATATGATCGGTAGAAACACAGTTTTTATCATGTTGAGTAAAACTAAGCAGATAACCTGTTTTTTCCCTCATATTTTGCTACGTCTTGTCACATTCTTATTATTTATTCCTGTATATGGTATTATCTAATGAACTCGTTGAAAAGACGCTGTGCTGTTCATAGATCACATTTGTTGCTCTTTGCTCTTGAACTTAGGTCAGCTGCTGATAACAAATACAGTCTGTTACTATTTCCAGTCTACAGACTTTTGGGCCACAGAAACAACAACAATATTTGTCTTGTGTTTAAGCTGCATGGTCCAGATTGTTATCAATATGCTAGAAGACTGAAAGTCAGATGCCTGACAGAGACTTTCACTCAGCCTTTCTAAAGCAACACTGGTTCCAGCTGGCACTTCTACATCTCATTTCATTAGGTTGATAATTACGTACTTTACATCCCTGATGCTAAACACACACACACACAACAAATAGTTCCTCTTGATTTTAAAGATTGAATCTAATCCAGACGTCTTTCCTCTTCAGATACGTTAGGATTTAATCACAGAAACCAGGTTTTGGCATTTAAACTTGTAAACAACTGCTGATATGTGTTTTCTTGGGAGGGGTGTGAAATCTTGGATAGGATTTGGATAGATTGACTCCCTATACATCCACTTAAAATGCTGCATGTGTCTGTAGAAAGAATCTTATTTAGGTCATTCAAATTCCCAGTCAGAACTTTGAACCATGAGTGTCGCCTTTTATCTTTGGGCATACTCTGCTGTCAGGCTATGGGTGTCACATCCATGCCTGATTCAAGGTTTCCCGCTCTGTATAAGGAACACAAACGTTAACAAAGTTGTCTTTTCCTGTCTCATTTAATGTTTTAAAACTCCAGTTTAACATGCAGGGATTCTCGTACAGATATCATTTTTGATGTTTTGTATATATATCTAGACTATCATTGTGAATTGCAAAAACCCATGACACCTGATGGAGAAACTGAGCTCCTGCACATGGGGGAATTAGGTTAACCGAGGTTAACTATTTAAAAAACTGGTTTTTAATTTGACAAAATGTCATCTGAGCCCCTGTAACAGCTTTGTTTAAGCCCTTCAATGCCAATTTTATTTGGTTAAAATGCATGCATTTAAGATGATATGGAGAAATTACAAAAAAATACTTCAAGAGCATCTGATGCTGAACTTGTTTATTTTAAAACAATCTACATCTGATTTATTGTTTGCACCACAAACTTCAAATGTCAATATATTATTTCCTCTTCATTTATTGGTGAAACACTAATGTCGGTTATTGGTAAAGTGCAACAAAATTAGAGCCTTAAAAAGTTAAGGCTGCCAAGTTACAGTAAAATGACAGCTTCATGGGATAATGATAGTGAAAACATTTTTTTGTTTTAAATACAGAAATGTATTAAAAAAATCAGCTTTTAAAATAACCATCATATATGACTGGTAAAGAGACAATTTATTACATCGATAGTCGATAGAAAGGACACTTTCCAGGGTAGGAAAGGAAATCTAGACTGTTGTTGACGGATGATGTTTGTCAAACTGGGACTACAACCTTCTCAAAAAGTACTACAAAAAACTAAAGTTACAAATGTAGAAAATGGCTGAAGCTTTCCATTATAAAACCCAACCATATGAAGATGTTTACATTAACATTTGTAACACAGAGTATAGAAACAGAGTATAGACCCCCGTTCAGTTGGTAAAACATATTTCTGTGGGCAAAGCTTAGCTGGAGGGAGAAGGATTCCTCCCGAGCACTTCAACAGTGATATATACTAAGTATTTTTAGCTTTGGAAAAAAAAAACTAAAGCTGTAGATCATCTGATTTTAATCTGAATATGTAGCCTAAGGTTATTTAAAGGACGGAACCAGACTGGTCGACCCGTACACACCAACTCACTGGACAGTCTGATAGGATCTGGCTGAGTGGCATGAGATCTGCACCTAGCTAACTGAACAACAGAGGGTGATCCGAAGTTCTACCTATCTTTGGCAAAGGCCAGAACACCATGTAGCTGACTTGGGTCACAAAGAGAAACAAGAGAAATCGTGACAGTATATCTGGATGGTAAACTGCACTTGTATTAGCTGGATGGGTAACGTTACTTTAGCAAACTGTAATCCATAGCAACCAAAGACAATGTTTTATTGATCTTAGTTTAGAATTTAATTCAATATCAGTTCAGTTTAAATATATGGTCCCAATTCACAAAACATGTCATCTGAAGGTACTTTACAGAGATGATACCATCAGATAGGTTTGGAAAACCAGTTGATTGCATCCAGTCATTTGACACGCTCCTCCTAGATGAGCATGTGGTGATGAACTTTACTTGCATTTTGTCGTTGATTCTTCAGCAATCCGTCACACTAAGCATGCATGTAGTGACAGTGGAGAGGGAAAACCTCCCTTTGCCTGGTAAGAAGACTGTTCTGCATACAAGAGAGTGTTCACTCCCCTCATTTTTTGTTTTTAGCAAAGCTAGCGTAGTTTTTCTAGTCTGGCCATGGCAACAGGTATGGAATAAAGCTTCTAATTTTTTGTAGTCCGTCAATTCTGACAACCAACAACAAAAACCATGCTAATTTCAGCTCCTTGTGTAGCCAAACCCGTGCTGGATTGTATTGGCTGCCTCCAGTTGTCGGTTTGTTTTGCCTCCAGCTAAAGTTCTGAAATAACTGTGGTGTAGTCTAGAAATAAAGGCTCTATAGCAATAATATATTTTCAATAAACTCTGTTTATCCCTGTTTATCTCCTACTTACACAAAGAGTTGTGAGTAACTTCATACCGCCTATGCTGCAGATAGTTATGTCAGGAGATCCCTATAATAACTGAAGGACTGAAGCGACTGCTGACTGACCACCTTAGCTTACTGTCTGATTTGCCTGTTTTTAAGATTACGTCATTTATGAAAAGATTATGTATTTAAAAATTGATACCATCACATATTTCAACGTTAAACAATACAAATGCCAAGATATTCTTAGTTATCAGACCTTTTTTTTACTTTTAAAGCCTAATCAATGCCCAAGAATAAAAAAAAACTACAAAACACTCAGAAAAACATTCCAGATTGGTCTGTTAGCTCTGTCTTTTTGTGCTAAGGGGAGGATTATGGTTCATCAGAGTTTTAGTGTTTAGTTCTGCTTTATTATGCTGTTTAATTTCATTTGCCTCCCGTTGTCTCCCCTTGCAGCTTCTTAATCAAAAAATAATCAGCATTGTTAGCTGGTGTTTAAACATTTAGCTACCCCTCAAGGCAAAACAACAATGTAAATAAATCATAAAGACCCCAAAATATGTTCCAAGATGTACTTAGGCCAAATCTTTGGCAGTGAGGTCTCTACATTGTGTGTTTTGTTACACAATATGCAAAGAAAAAGGGAAGAAGATGCTGTAAATAATTAGTTTATATCAAGTACTGCAGTAATACTACTTGAAAATGATACATTTTCACATTATAGAATAGTAAGACATTAAAAAGTAAGTTCTACTTCTTCTGTTTTGCACGTTTTTAACCCACACTGTTCAGTCATTCAGGAATGAGTGGAGATTGATTACAAAATTTTTCTTTTAGTCTCATTTCTGAGGTTTATAAAGAAAAAATTTTACCTTATAAATGATTAAAATTATTTACCATACAGTACCCTGGACAGATAATGTTAAAGCTTAAATATTTTCACATTTAGCCAAACTACAAACACAACATCCGGTAAATTTATTGAGATATCCAGACCAAAGATGTGCGTAACTATTAAAGGTGGTGGAAAATATTGTTGTCAAAAATGTTTGAAATGAAAAAAATAATCTAAAAACTGTGGTGTGTGTTTGTATTCAGAACCACGCATGTTTTGCACATCTTTGCACATCTAGTCCAGTGAAGACAAGTTTATTTTCCCTGTTTCATATAACAATCATGGGCTTGTAAAGACATAAAATATAAAACAATATACAGATAAACACAAAACAAGAACAGAGAGATTTAAAACGATAGGAACAAAAATCATACACATATAGATAAATTAAGTGGAACAAATAGAAATAGTAGAGCTTTAGATGTAATTAAGGCTGGAGAATAAACTGTTTGCAAAGTCTTCTTTGCAAAATAGCTCAAGCTCTGACTGAGTCCTTCTAACCCTTGAAAAGGCTTTCAGATAAACGCTTACATTGTTTTGTATGTCAGGATTGTTGTCCTGCTAAACTAGTGTGAACCTCCATCTCTGTTTTAAATCATTTGCAGTCACTAACAGCTTTTCTTCAAGAATTATCCAGTGTTTCTTTCCATCCACCTTCCCACCAACCTTGACCTACTTCCTGCTGAAGAAATGCATCCTTTCCACATTGAAGCTGACTGCATTATAAAACTAGTTAACTTAATTCTCCAAAAATCCACACAATAAAATCTTAAGTAATGAGCAATATTCTGTACCTTCTGTGTCCAAGATTTTGCAAAAGCACAAGACAATTGGCAATATTTCATTTTACTCCAGAGTGTTAATGATCCTTTCTAATCAGCAGAAAAGTTATTGATTTATTGGCAAGAAGCTTTAACATGTGCAAAACATGGAGCACTCTGTATCTAAGGAGCATAAATGAAAAGCAGCATATCGCTTCAGTGTTGGCAGACACTAAGGCACATACTGAGGATATGGCCCCAAGGAGCTGCTTTGCAACAACAACACATGAGGTCATTATAGTCAGATGCTCTACAGCTGCTGGTGCTGGCTGATGATGCAGCCACAGATGCATGCAAGCAGCGTGGGAAACCACATCACACTTGGCCCAGTCTGATCATCCATTCAGCTGTTGCCTGATTGGGCAAAACAAAGACGTTGAGTACAAACAAAGACCTCTCTGAAAACTACTTACCTGGAAATCAGGGAAACACCTAACTTTATAATCAATTCTTTATCCACAAATCTTCAAATTTATCTTTTATGTTGGGAAAAGAAAGGGATTAAACTGAAGATAGTTTGGTCAATCTAAAGTCTATTGTCACTGCTTTAGCTAAACAGCTCTGAAGCTCTTCTGTCCGCCATCTACCATTTCCTCCAAACCGTTCAACCCACTCCTCACTGTTAGCTGTAAAATGTTTGAGGGACTTTTTCCATATACAGCCTGTTTCAAGCCACCCCACAGACCGAGATCTGGCTTTAACTCAGCCCTGGACTTAAGCAGTGTCTTTATGATCGTACAGTCTTTAAACTTCTTATCATGAAGGAAATACCCTGCTGTTAGATCACATGATGAATTTGTAGTTTGTTTTTTTAACTTATTTTAACATCTTGCAGTCTGCTTCCAGGATTACGGCATAAACAATTTTAATCACTCATCAGATGAATAAACTGCTAAAATATTCTTTCAGATCTCACCATGTTTCTTTTTCTCACTATAACAGTCAAAATGCACATATTTCAAAGTCGGAGGTTGAAACTTGGCAAACGCAGTTCAGAACATTTAGTAATGTTGTTCTAAACTTGTGCACCTGATCAGATACCTGGAATATTTTAGCCATTTTAAGAGGAAATAAATATGAGAATAAGTTAAATTATTTTCTACAAGTTGCATTTTGTATGGTATCTATATTATCTATATTCTTTTTGGACTATGAAAGCTTATGTTTGGACAGCAAAAACATTTCACAGATTGAAAATGAAAAATAGGTTCACAATTAAAAAATGTTAAAGCTAAACTGAAGGCTCTCACTATGAATTTATCATTTTCTATTTCATATTTTAGATAAGGTCTTCTAAAACAAATTGTCATGTATTGACAGAGAACATGTTTTAATAAAATAATCATAACCCAAATGCTGTTGCAAGAAATACAGCAGTTAACCCCCCAAGTAGTTTTTTTTTCCCAGTTCCTGATTCCTTCTCCTTTTACTGTATTATCACACTTAGATGTTGTTAAATATTGGTTAAAACCTATTGTTTCCTTTAGCCTCTACGGCCCACTTCTGATATTCACTGCCCAAGACAATAAATATCAGACCAAGCAAACCTTAGTAAATATAAAAAGTAGGAAAAAGCTTTTCCAAAACTGCTCTTTATGTTAAATTATGACTGAGCCGTGGTTGATCAAATGTTTGGACTACTGAGATCGATTTTAGTCGACACCCAGGCCTGATTACTTTCAGAACTAAAGAAATTATCTGGATAGAAGAAGGAAATAAAGGAAATTAAAACACAGAAAAGGGGAGTAAAGTCATTGGTATCTTTCAGCCTGGAAAAGGATTTTAAAAATATTTTCCTAAAGCTTTAAAACTCAACTGAACCACAGTGAGAGACGTTATCCCCAAACAGTTTAAACATAATAGGAATACGACCCTTACTGGAGAATTCCCAGCAAGGGAAGGTTTGCATTCTGCTCTGTCTGGCAGAAAACGAACTTAGTTGGTTAGAGAAAACAAATACTTTCTCATCACGGTAGGTTTGGAATTTTCAATAAATTAACTCATTAGTAACAATATAATCTCATCCTGCATTTTGTTTCTGCCTGATATTCAAAATTGTTAACAGAAACAAATGAAATCTGTGTTCTAATAAAATATTCTCTGCCAGTATTTACGAAAGCATGTCTACTGCTTTACTTCTGCTTTTCTAAAGAATAGATGAAAAAAGTTAACTACCTTTAATAAATGCAGTACATAAATATATTCATTGATTATTTTCCCTCTCAGACTATCCTCGTTCCTTTAATCACGTCACATATTAAAGATCACAGCAGGATTGTCGTGTATTAATATCCCATTTGATATAAACATCTATGCTTCTCAGTCTCGGTCTCACATTCGTGCAGCACTTGGAAGTTTGATTTGATCTATTGTTCCCTTTGCCAAACCCGCTCTGTTCTCACACATTCCTCCAGACCAGAGAAAATCATTTAAATCCCTGAAGAGCAGATAACCCAATACTGCTGCACACACAGTGGAAAGGAACCAGGGACAACATGTGATAAACTGGACTCTGCTAAAAGGGGAGAAGATCATTTGGGGAAACAGTTTTAAGATGGAGGCTGCCAACTTTCTATAGCTACAAATAAAGGTTAAATCCTCAGTCAAAGGGAAAAAAGCTCCACATTGGTCAGATTAAACTAACAACATTAATTATCGTGTTTGCACAGAATCACACCAGTATAAATGTTAATGATACATTTATTTAATCTGGGGGATCTAACTGAGGCTCCTAGTTATACAATGAGCCCTTTTCTTGCATCAAAGCTGCAGTCGGGAGTTTTGAGAAAATTTTGGACCAAGCCTGAAAATTTGAACAAGCACTTCTTAAGCCTGGATTTATTCTTGACATACAGCCAAATGACACCATTTTGGCATCTACAGCCCTCTGTGCAACCTGAATATCCGAAGTTAGCCACAGCTCCTATCCAGGTGGGCTCGCAAATACATACATCTAGAGACGTCTTATGATTTAGCCCATAATTATCGCTAAGATCAACAGATTGTGAAAAATACTGTCACTCTTACATGGAGGCTTTAAAAACTGTTGGAGATTACGTTTTTTGCTATTTCTACGGTTTCTGTGGTGTTCCACTGTAAGCTTCTGGTCATTGTGGTATATGGCCAGAATATTAGGTACAAGGGCCACATGAAGTATAAAAGCTGCAGACATTGTGTCCAGACAACGCACGTCTCGTACCTACATCAAGCGAAACTAACGTCCCTCGTCTTTGCAGTCTGCTGCGCTACAGCCCTCGTTCCACAGTTCCTTCCCCACAGTGGAGGCCTCTGTGAACAAGCAGGCTAGTAAGCAGGGCGACTGATGATAGCGTATAGGAACTCACTGGAAGGAACAATATGCTTTGCATTGACTCATAGCTGCAGCACTTTGGTGATCTTGAGCTTGAACAACATTAAGCACTGTGCTGGGTAGGGCTGTAAAGATGAATACACTGACATTCCTTCTGGCTCTGATTGGTTGTTTCTGACCAGGAGCCATTTCTACTTAAGATAGTCAGACCACTGGGAGGAGGCAGAGGAGCTTGATTATTTCACAGATAATCTGTGTGACTTTCAAGACATAGTGACAATTTTAGCTAACACGTTTTTTTTATAAAGTTACCTACTCATACTGATTAGCGCCACCCAAAAATGGGCTAAAAAGACCTAAAGTAAGGATCTGAGATGACATGCTTCTTCTAATGGCTGAGGTAGACCTACTACTACTACTTTTCTTTTTTTTTTTAATCTTTTTATTACTTTCTTTTTATTTCTCTTTCTCACTGTTTGCGTCACATGCTGTTTTTATTTTAATTATGTAAAGCACTTTGAAATGCCTTGATGCTGAAATGTGCTATACAAATAAAATTTGATTTGATTTTTGATTTTACTATTTAAAGTTAGACCTTTGCATAGGGACCTAAGATCTGAGAATAATAAATATTTCCAGCAGCCAGAATGACACTGGTCATATTCACAGATAGTTTTTCCTGAGATATATTATTTTTTCACATTCAGAATATGTCAGGCTTTCAGTTTCACCCTGAGGGTGTTTGACAAAAGTATCTTTGAAGAGAAACTCATTTTTTTTTCATTTCTACAGCTAAACTTCTCCTGGTAATTTGTTTAATTTTAGATATCACTAAAATACTGGAAGTTGGACCATAAACTATCTAACTAATAACTACAGACATATTTCAGAAAATCTTTAAAATGTTTTTTAAGGGCTGTCTTTGAAAGTTTTTATAACAAAGAATATGTGCTGATGTGGTAATCAGAAATAAATATTTGTTATGGAATAACTGGTTTTTAAAGTTTTTAAAATATTCATGTCAAGCAACTTATTAGTTTGTAGAGGAATGGATTTTTTGAGTTTTTCCTAGTTTCAGCTCTTATGATCATAAACATTACTTTAATAATATGAATTTAATAATATGAATTAGTCCAAAGAGTAACTAAGACTCTTTTCATGATTTTATTTTTGAAGGGTTTAGATTTTTTTGGTCTAGTTTCCAATGATTAACTGTTATTTAACTACAGTCTTTAGGTGTCATTTATCATTTTCTTTAGTTTGCTTTTAGAGCTCATCAACTCGTTTGGTTTGTGCGATTGTTTTCAAGCCAGCAAAGCCATGACTGAAGCAAGCCTTCATTTAGGACAAGTCAGTTTCATTTGTCCACTCCTGCACTACTTGCACCCCTTTGGCGGTAATATTTTTCTCCTTTTTTTTATTAATTAAAGCTTACTCAACTCACAGTGTTTTCCCTGCCTGCTTGTCTGCTATTAGGTTCTATTCCTGAGAAACATTTTGTAGAACAGCAGCCAATAAAAACAGTACATTTATCTTCTTTCAGTATCAGTGCTCTGGGAATACTCAGAGACTACCCAAATATCCACAGCTTTAGCTCAGTTAAAACCTATTATGCAAATGTAATAATGTATAAACTAGAGTTTGAATAAAATTTACATAAACATAGTAAAGTAAACTACAAGTAGACTAGGAAAAAATAAAGGTTAGCTGCTGTCTTTAAATGTTAGACTAATGGGAATACAAAATGATCACATGTGTTTAAGTCCAGAAGTTTTTCACAGATCACTTTTATCAAAACTTTGAGAACTACTTTCTGTCTCAGTGGAAGTTCCCATTGGGTTGGAAATGAGTCGGTGTGGGGATGAAGTTTAATCCTTAGCTGTGAAATTTGCTCTGATCCCTTTAAGAGGCTCCGGAACGACCTGATGAGACACAAATCCACCTTTAAACACAAAGTACCTCACGGAAGTCCTGTACCCCAAAAGAATAAAAGGATAGAGGCCTCTTAAGAAAACCACTATGCCAAACATGACACTGTAATTATAAGCTCAGTTTGTTACTTTAATAATCAGCTAACTCGACAGAGGAAGCAGAATCACAAGACTAGCAGAGGTTTTCACACAACCACAGATTTAGCCACATGTGATGAAAACTGTGAATGCCACGTTCTGGAAAAATATTCACCACCTACTAAAATATGATTTAAATTATTCATAGTCATTGCAGAATTAGAATGAAGTGACCTTACAGAAAGCCTCTGTATCTCATCTGTTGACTAAAAACACACAAAAAAGCTCTTTAAAAGCGGCGATGTGAATCTTTTTCTCTTATGTTAAAATATCATGCTGCTCTGACTCTAGAAGGACTCACAGGCTATAAAGTAATTCATGTTTATAAGCTGCTCACTTACAGTCAATCTGATATTCAAATACATTGAACGTTATTGTGGAAAACCATAAAAAGTTCGGCTTAAATTAAGGTAAAATGCCTTTTAGGTGACACAACGAAAAAGCAGAAGAGGTACTCTGGTGAAATGACCCACTGAATGTCTATATTTTGATCTCCAACATCCAGAATGTTGTGGCAGAAAACAATAGTTTCCAACATTAATATGGTGACGACATCATGTTGTGGCAATGCTTTTCTTTAGCAGACACAAATAGTCTTGTTAGATTTGATGGGATAATTGAGGGTCTAAACACACGTTGATCCGAAACACACAACCAAAATGCAAAGTCTTACTAGATTAAAGTATTTTAAAGTGTAAAAATGATCAAAAGATAGTGGATTTTAACATCAGATAGGTTAAATGAGAAAATATATTTTTAAAGCCACTGTATCTAATATGTGAAATGGGTCTTAATATCCCTTATCAATGAATCAAGCAGCATCTTGCAGCACATTTAAATATAGCTTCCTCAGGTTAACAGTAACATAACAAAGTATGATTTATATCACTAAACATCTGGTAACCTGATTTCATCATGTTCGGAATATCTGTCAATGC
Organism: Jordanella pulchra; assembly: GCA_034780135.1. Classification (NCBI taxonomy): domain Eukaryota; kingdom Metazoa; phylum Chordata; class Actinopteri; order Cyprinodontiformes; family Cyprinodontidae; genus Jordanella; species Jordanella pulchra. Next base: position 8,208 of record JAUZNJ010104072.1, on the reverse strand, counting down.
TAAGAAACTGGGGGAAAAATGGGAAAAAAGAAGTAAAATAGTACAAATTTGTGACATTTCTCACAGTTTCTTCACAGTTTTTAATTATCAGCCATTTGATTCAGGTGTGTGGAAGCAGAAATAAAGTTCAGGACACCAGACTTCAAGGGCCGTGATTGAGGAAACCTGTCTGACCCAAGACTGACACAGTCCGCTATCATTGAGACAACAACTACTGCCCTAATTAGGCCAATGGGATTTTATCTTGTACACTTTAGACTTGATTGAAATAGCTAAAGTCAAATGCTCTATCAAGTGCAAAAGCATGGATAAAACCTTGGAGTTTCCAGTGAAGTTCTCCTCTGGTCTATGATGAAACCTTAAAGATCTGTCCATGAAAACAACAGACAGGGGGCAGTCTGGACTAAGTCTTCGGTGACGTTCACACTGCATCCTGAAGTCACCCAAATCTGTCTGTTTTCATGACAGTTTGAACAACACAGATCCGATTGTAACCTCCGCCAAGGAGGTTATGTTTTCGGTAGCGTTGGTTTGTTTGTTTGTTTTTTACAGAAAAAGTTATCGACGGATTCGCTTGAAAATTTTAACAGAGGTGCGTCATGGGCTAAGGACCAATCCATTAACTTTTGGTGGTGATCTGGGTCCGGTGTGAAAGTGGCGGTCACAATATATCGGGCAAATGAGCGGCTTGGCGGAGGTCTGTGGTCTCCAAGTGCTTTTCTAGTTTCAAATACGATCCAGGCCACTTATCTATGTGGTTCTGAATCCGACACAAATCTGATCTTTTCAAATTTGACCTGTGTCTGAATAGCCAGATTGAATTAATTTGACCTGAACATAATTAATACTCAACAAGCGCCACTATTCTGCTACGTGCTACACATAAGATAAAAAAAACAACCATGGTAAAAGGTAATGAGGAAGGCAGTTTTTATTTTGGACTTTCTTGAAAAGATTGCATTGTTAATATTTACTTCCATAAGCAAAGAGGACTACTGGCGATGTCATTGCACTGCTGCCATATCCGGTTTATTGGGAACTGCTTGTTTCACCAAAAAATTGCATCTGTTTTAAGATGTGGATCATGACCCAAATATCCCATGGACTGAGGTGCACCTTTGGTAAAAATTTCCTTAAATTCCACTCATAACGTTTTAAGTTATCCTGCACACAGACGGATGCAGAAACAAACAAACATGACTAAAAACATAACCTCTTTGGTCAAGGTTAAAAAAAAACAAGCAATCAGGATTTACTGGCAACAACTCTGCAAAAAAATTTACCTTTGCACGGTAATTAAAGGGCAATAATGGATGACGTGACTAACACATTTCTTCTTGGTTAATAAGTGATATGATGTAGAGCAATAACAGAGAATGATTGCTTTCAATGTTAAAGTTCACTTAGAAAAAAAGTTGGTCTTTATATGAAGAACGGTGAATATTACTGAGCAGGTGTTTTCTACAGCAGCAAGGTGAGTCTCACAAACCTGAAGTAGATTATGAAGTTTTTAAATAAAAAAGTATTCCTTGTACTGAGATTTTAGCAAATATTAAATTATATCTCTAGTTAAAACATTCCATATTTTTTAAGGAATTGATTAAAATTGTATTCCGGTCCCATATAGTAGAAAATTCATTTTCATTTTTAATGCAAGCCTAGATTCGGTTTTCTTTAAATTCTTTTTCATGTTTTAAAATGTTTTTTAGCACCTTGAGCGATACCTGTTTTGACAGCATGAAGATTTCTCTACTTCTAAATTCAAAACATTGTTAAGAGCTTCATTTGAGATCATTAAGTTGGGTTTAAATCCTATATCCTCTATTTTCATTGTAACTGTATGATTGCTTGTAGCATCTCACTCACAACAAATTCCTTGCATGTGTAAAAAAACTGCAATAAAGAATTTCTAAATTTAATAGATTTGTGAAACAATTCTACATAGTATTCTTCACAAGTATATGGAAAGGAAAAATATATAAAATAGGTGCTAAAATATATACTTTACTATACAGGTGCTGTAGTAGTCGTATGGTTCTGCTTTTGCCCTTTATACAATCGCAATATTAGAAAAAGTTCATAGAGATTATGTAAAGAGTTTTACAAACACGATTATAAATTTCACATCAGAAACCTTAATACCATAATTGAGTTTTACTCAATGATCTGAGCCTTTTCCATGCAGCAGATCTGAAACAGACCTACTAGCCTCTATCGTATGCAGAGCACACTATTACTGACTGGGTTGGATGAGGATCATTGCAGCCCATCACTATTATTTATATGTGCATATCGTGTCGTTTCATATAAAAAAATCATGTATTTTACAAAGTCAAAATATATATATGAAGCAGATTTTTAAATAAAACTAGATTTGGTCAAAACTTGTCAGTTTACTGAAATGACTCGGAGTGGGAGGGATTTAACAGGGATTCAAGGAATATAATAGTGATTGTTTATATTGGTTCCCTTTCGTCTGTATTAAAGTGACACTATCAGTAACTTCAGTAAAACAAATCAAAGTTTTCAAAGGGTTTTTCAAGAAGTTTCTTGTTAGTATTCAATAATGTAAATAATAAAATAATAATAACCTCTTACTGAAACACTGGCGTAGCCACGGCACAACTGGTAACCTACTGACCTGACCCATTAGGAGTGACTCTTATTTGCTGTCCTTGTGGATTGTGCTTCTTGACAGACAGCTGGTCCCACTGAACAACCTTTTTTTGACTCTGCTGGCTCCAGCAGATGCGTTTTACCAGCAGGACACATAGCTGAGCATTGAGCAGGCATTGAGGACCTGGTTGAACTGACTGTTTTTAGGGCAACTTATCCAACGGAACATCTCACCCTTTGAACTTACAGATGTGCAGTTCGCACAGACAACCTGCAATATGTTGTCGTTTCTTTTACTCTGCTGCTCTATAGTTGTTGAGCAGCGATGTCTTTGTGATGCCTTGCAGTATTTGGCTTCTGCTGTATTATTTTTATAATAATTGCATTACAGTTTGAGCGCACATCTTTGTTATGTTAATGTATCTGAGAGAGATATATTCTTTAGAGTGTTTGTGGAGGTTTAATGAAATACTTCGACTAATAATACGTCATAATACTACATACAGTGGGGCGTGGCAGTGGGACAGTGGTTAAGCAAGCAGCCATGTATGGAGGCATTGGTCCTTGACACAGACGTCGCTGGTTTGAATCCCGGCCGTTCGACCTTTGCTGCATGTCTTCCTCTCTCTACACCCCTTTTCTGTCTAATTTCAAAAATGATGCAAAATAAAGGCCACTAGAGCCTAAAAAATCATTAAATAATACTACATACAAAGCCTTATTGGCAAGTTAAAATAACACAGTGAGTTGGATACATAATCTCACAGCATTATTTGAAAAATAATGACAAATAGACCCCCCTACACACACACACACTCTGCTCTCCTTACATACAATAAGTGTCATATAGTATTAAATTGTACATAAAGCTGAAAACCACTGTTTTCTTAAAGGATTACCCTTTTTAAAGGTAAGGAAGTTTAAGGCATTATTATAGAGGAACATGTTAAGTCAATAAATAACAATAACAATAAAAAATAACAATGACTTTGTTGTTAATGCTTCTGTGAGTTTATGCATTGTGACCACCTCATTGTTTTTGTTTGTTTGGGGTTTTTTTAGATAGAAAGGTGAAATGGTGAACTATAACTGGTAAACAATGTCCTTCAGAGCAAAAATGTTTGGGGTTTTTTTGGTATATATTGCTCTCTAGACATTACTAACGTTTATTCTCGTATCTTCACCTGTATTTCCTCCATCTTGATTCCCTCTTTTTCAGTTTCATCTGCATGTGTTTCATGCGTTTCTATGTTTTTCTGACCCCAAGGGAGCAGATCTCTCCAGTTCTGAAAAGATTGAAGAAGATATTTCCAAACTAATTACAATCCCATCAAAAATGTCACACTTTTTTTTTACTCCCTAAGGGTCACTTGAAAAATTTTAGATTGAAAGAAACTACAGTTGAGTAGCAAACAACTGTGTTCCCAGTAAATCATCGAAGTTATAATAGTTTTTTTTTTTATTTTAGAGACAACACTATAGCCAGAATGTCACTAGATAAAAAGGGGAAAACCTGGAACCATAAAATAATTTGTAAAATGATAACAGAGCACACCTTGATAACTTCGTTCCAGCCACTTGGCAATCAAACTTTTAGCTGTATCCTTTTCCTGTTATATCTACTGTGTATTCCTGAATTATATTGCATTTGAATAATCTTTTAAAAAGATGTTGATGTGAAATTTATAATCGTTATAATCCATTGTCCATTTATCTCTCTAATGATCTTCTCAGGAGGCTAAGATTGTCCAAGTTGTTGTAAAGCAAACTAACATAAGGGAAAAGTGGTGGCTGAGAACCGCTTCAGTCTTGCTCTGCATTGGTTCTTGCTCTTGTTCCCCTTTTATGTGGATACTTACACTGGTTTGTAAATGCCTTGTAAATCTTTTGTTCTCATTTTGCGTCTTTTTGTTTTTCAGTATTTTCCTATTGCTCACAGTTCTAGCCATATCGGTTCATATTTATGACCTAGAGGTGTTTCAAGTTTGTGTATCATTGTTGAGATCAGGTCCCAAGGAAGTAAATAAAGGCCAATCTTCTGACATCACATCCTGCAACCGAGGTCATATAAGCAAGTGTCCGTGTGTTCAGCTTCCTCTTTCAGCCACTAGCGTGAGCCAGGTAAGGCGAGCCGATCATTCAGCTGAAGCTAACGCAGTTAGCAACCATATGCCTCCAGAGTAGTCTACTCGCTGGACCAAGGGACTAAAGCCTGCCTATGTGCCCAGAGCAGAACTTTTTTTCCAAGCCGAGTTGGACGCAGAGTTTCTGAGGCCTGCTTTGCAGATGAGATCCAGTTTTTTCCGGTGCCCCAAGTGCTGCATCCAAGGAGAGCCTCTGAACGAGCCGAACTAAACTGTTGGCGAGGGCCGCCTGGAAGTTATCCATCACCATGTTTTTGTCTTAAATTTCAGCTGCTGTTATCCATTTAACCTCCTTCCCTTGCTTCTATCACTTTGCCAGTATCTTCACTGGGATCTTTCGATTGTTTGCCTCTGTAGTTATACTTTTTTTATTAAGGGATGTTTTTATAACATCTGATCGTACACTACACTGGTGTAATATGTGTAAATTACTGTGTATCTGGGAAGTTTTTATATAGTGCGCTCTTATATCAACCAACGTATATATCTGCTCTAGAATAGACATGACTTGTAGAAGAACGCAAAATCATTGAAAGCGACAGTGGTTATGCCGCTTTGTTGTCTTTTTTTTTTAAGTTTCATCAAGTACTAATGCTATCCATGATTTATTTGGATGCATTCCTTTTTTTATACAGGAAGAACAAATGAAAGTTGCTTTAGTAAATGCATTTCTTCCTGGTTTGTTCTCAGTGAGTCAACATGGCTGCCTGCTGCCTGAAGATCAGCTTCTGTGCAACATCTGTACGAACATCACTTCTCCTCTCACATTGCCTTGTGGACACAACTTCTGCTGATGCCAATGTCCAATAAAGTAAGGAGAATTTTTAAAAAATGCCCACGGCTCAGGATCAGTCGATTCATTTCTGAGATGGTCAGTCACTTGAGTAATTCGATAACAATGGAGCCCAGCGGTACCAATGACAGCAGCGGTGGTAACAGCAAGGGAGAGGGAGGCGTATTCTGCGATGAATGCACTGGACTGAAACTGAAAGCAGTGAAGTCTTGTGTAGTGTGTCTCACATCTTATTGCGAAATGCACCTAAAGCCTCACCTAACCAGTGCAGGCCTGAAGAGACATCAGCTGTTAGATCCTGTGGAGAACCTGGAGGGAAGGATGTGCTCTGAACACAACAAACCCTTTGAGTTTTTCTGCAGAACAGACCAAGAAACTGTCTGCATGTTCTGCGTACTATTCAATCATAAAGAGCACAAATATGTTCTTCTGAGCGAAGAGGCTGGACAGAAGAAGTTTGAGCTGAGAGAGACAGAAGTAACATTAAACCAGATGATTCAAGAGAGACGGGCAAAGATGGAGGGTCTCAGGCACACATCCAACTTGAATAAAGAATCTGCAGATAGTCAGGCAACAGCTGGTCTGCAGGTCTTAGTAGATTTGAAGCAGATCCTTGAAAATGATCTGGATCAACTCAGTAAAAACATTAAAATTAGCCAAACCAAAGTGGAGCATCAAACACAAATTTACATCGAAGAGCTTGGACTGGAAGTGATGGTGTTGATGCAAAGTAGCGCTGACGTTTACCAGCTCTTACAGTCCGATGATCACGTTCATGTTCTGCAGACCTTCTCTTCTGTCAACAGAGTTCCAGCTGTGAAGGACTGGTCTGGCATCAGTGTCCAGTTGCCTTTGTATGAGATGACGGTAAAGAAAGCTGTTGTGAACGCTGTGGATCAGTTGCAGAGCACCTTTAGAAAACCTAAGAATAAACTTCAAAAAGCACAGCTACAGGGGATGCAGAATTGCAACAGCACCAGAAGAACCTCCACCTCCACTTTCAGTAAGAAAGTTTGTGGCCTTGGCACGTGGGATAGAAGGATCAGCTGCAGAAGTAGTCAGTTGCCGCAGCAGGTTACCACAGTTGGAGACATTTTGTGTGACGAATGCACAGATCAGAAACTGAAGGCAGTTAAGTCTTGTTTGGTGTGTCTGATGTCTTACTGTGAAACGCACCTAAAGCCTCACCTAACAACTGCAGGCCTGAAGAGACATCAGCTGTTAGACCCCGTGGAGAACCTGGAGGAAAGGATGTGCTCTAAACACAACAAACCCTTTGAGTTGTTCTGTAGAACAGACCAAGAAACTGTCTGCATATTATGCATACTAAGCAATCATAAAGAGCACAGCTACGTTCCTCTGATAGAAGAGGTTGAACAAAAGAAATCTGTGCTTAGAGGAACTGATGGGATATTAACCAAGATGATTCAAGAAAGACGTGCAAAACTCCAGGATCTCAGGAATACATCAAAACTGAATAAAGAGACTGCTGATAAGCAGGCAGAAGTTGGTCATCAGGTCTTTGTGGATTTAAAAATGATCCTCGATGAGGGTCTGGATCAACTTTCCAAGAATATTGAAATGAGCCAAACCAAAACCGAACAGCTAACTCAAAGTCTTATTGATGAACTTGAAAAGGAAATACACGTGTTGATGCTGAGTAGCTCTGATGTGCAAGAGCTGTCGATTTTTGATGATGACGTTCATGTTCTTCAGACTTTCTGTTCTGTCAACCAAATTCCAACCTTGAAGAACTGGTCTGGAGTCAGTGTCAAACTGCCTTCATATGAGGACATGGTGAGAAAAGCTGTAGAGTCGGCTGTAGAAAAGTTACAGGCGACCTTTGAAAAAGCGAAGATGGACCTTCTGGAGGCAGAGCTACTGAGAGTGCAGAGGTTTAAGGTGAATTTAACCCTGGATCCTCAAACAGCAGATCCTTGGCTAATCTTATCGAAAGACTGCAAAAAAGTCCGTCTAGGTGATATTAAAAAAACTCTTCCAGATGGACCAAAGCGGTTTAATCCAAGAGGGGGAGTCTTAGCAAAGGAGAGTTTCTGTTCAGGGAGGTCCTTCTTTGAGGTTCAGGTGACTGGGATGTTGAGATATGATTTAGGAGTTGTTAATGAGTCGATCAACAGGAAGAAGAAAATCACAAAAAACCAAGAGAGTGGCCATTGGATACTGAGTCTAAGGAAAAGAAGCGAGTACAAAGCACGAGCAAGCTATGATATTCATCTCTGCCTCAGCCAGACACCTCAGAGAATTGGATTGTTTGTGGACTATGATGAAGGTTTAGTCTGTTTTTATGATCTCGATGGCAAAGATCTCATCTTCTCTTTCAATGACTGCAGCTTCACTGAGAGACTTTATCCCTTCTTTAATCCAGGTAAAGGTTCCAGTAGCTCTGCCTCTATAAAGATCTCTTCTCTCTAGATCACAGCTTCCCAAAACACATTAGAGGCGTCTTTTACAAACCAACATATGACTCTGAAAGATTCTGCAAAAAACATAACATTTTTATTCAAATTATTTTGTAAACTATTTAATATTCAATACATTGTTTAGTATAAGGATAAACTAACATATCGTCACCTTCTTAAAATAATTGCCTAAGTCATTTTTTGCAATTTTTCAGGAAACACAAAAAACTGAACT
>JAUZNJ010104061.1:0-10108 GCA_034780135.1 Jordanella pulchra | reverse complement strand
TGATGATGTCATTTAGCGACTTTTAGAGACTTTTGGCACAGCCAATAGCTACTTTTCTTAAAGAGGAGTTGGCAACACGGCAAATAATCGGTGTGTTCCGGTGCCCGTGTCCTCCGAAGGCCAGATTCGTCGGCTGATAACATCATAGCGCAGCCTATTCGGATTCGAAGACTCCTTCATATGCAGCTGACAAATATAGCCTTCTCTTTGCCTATTTTGAATTACGGGTCCAGTGTATCCTCCGTAGATTTGGATATTCCCTGAATCATTACAAGTCCAAGAGGGAGAAGGGTAATGGTAACACGACTAGTAATGTTAAATACATTAAAAAAATCACAAAAAATGTCAAGTTGGTAAGCAGGGAGTTAAAAGTTTGAGGTTTATAGATTCCATTATGCACGTATTTCCCCTGCATTAGATGTGTTTTCTCACTGGCCACATAAGCTGACATAAGGCATTTCTGTTAAGAGGATACATTTATTTTAAGGCAGGCTATCTACAAATTGACCCTCCTAAATTAAACTGACCACAAGGGCAACTGGTGATGGTCTTATTGGAGATAGCAGTAAACCCTCCTGGAGAACAGATTTATACTGTAAAGCTGCTTTGTGTGCCAGCAGGCTATCAGCAAGTCATGAAGTATGGCAGAATCATTACTTGCTGTGTTTGCTTAATGGGGGACAAAAGGCACATAGCTACCCATTCAGCCATGTTCAGGCAAACAGAGGAAAACATTACATTCAGAAAGGACAGAGCTGGAAATTAGTGGTTAGTGGACCCACACAACATTCAGCTTAATCTAAAATCTAAACTGATTAGTCCTTAGAACTGTTTTGTCTGTTTGGCACCTACAGTACGTACCTGTCCATTGCTATCACTGTTAGACAAACAACCAATTTGTATATCATCAAGGAATCGAATGTCACTGCCACTTTTCACTGAGACCTCAAATTGGTCTTTGTGAGCTTCAGTTTGAGACTTAATTATGTTACTTGAAAATTCCCCTTTAAAAGTTTGTTGGGTTCTCTTCCCTAAAAAGCACCACAAATTTTGCCCAGTTAATTTCTGTAGCTATGGAGTGGATTACATTATGGCACTGAAATAAACTTTAACCAGTTGTAGAAATAAGTGTGAAAATAAAAGAAAACTTTAACAGCTAAACCTTTAGAACAGATAACATTGAAAGACAACAGAGTTTAATGGACGCTCAACAGAGGATGTATTTTAAGAGGCACCTAAAAAAATATTTAAAAAATGAGAGTTAAAAGATATAAGTAAAAGACTTGTGGGTCTCCATAGGTCTTGCTCGTCCTTGGCTACAATCTACAGATACCTGAAGACGCAGCGTTCTTCTTTTCATACCATGCAAATTAAAATAGTTCTGGAAAGTGTGGCAACATAGTTTTCAGGAAGGAGATAATTGTGTCAATCCTAGTGATGAAATTGTTTTGGTATTCAATGTGCATGTCAGCATGTCAACATGTTCTTTATTGTTTGAACCTTATGACCATTTTGACATTTGAAGGAAAATGAGCAAATATAAGTCATAACATCACTATAGTGATGAAGAACAGGGAGGTTAGCATTATGTTATTAGGATATTTTGCTGCAGGAGAGCCTTGTGCACTTTGCAGTGGGAAGTCGAATGGATCAAAAATACAGAAGACTATAAAAAATTTACCTTATCAGAAATACCAGGAATTTTGGGGGGTAAAATAGGTAATCCAAGTGAACCTAAGCACAAAAATCTACTCATTTAAAAGTATCTTAAGTAAACTAAAGTCAATGCTAAGAAATGGCATCACAAGTCATTTGTGATCAATGTTCCTTTAAAAGCTGACTAAGTTAAACCTGAAAGAGTAAGACAAAAGTTTGATTAAAAAATTGTGAGTAGTGAGTAGAAAAATGTCAAACATTTCAGCCATGTTGTAAAATAAAAAAGGCATTGTCAATAGACCCCTGGTCTATCTTGGTTAGATAGTCGGAGACACATTAGAAGGAATCACCAAGGTCTGGTATGTTTTGGCTTTAAGTGTAACACATCTCATAGAATATCACACACTGTTTGAAGCCTTTATTTTAGTTAATTGTGACACTTTTCTGCTTAAATTAAATAGAAACTCAACATTTACCACTAGAATATTGCCATAAACCCATACAAAACCATTCTAATACTAAAATGTGTGCTCTATCCAATGTATAATTAACATATGCCATCAAAAGGTACTTTTAATTTGACAAAAGAGCCTTATCACAATGCACATTCTAATTTATGTAATGTAACTGTATCCCCTTAGCCATATGGTCAAGGTGAACATACAACAGCCTCCCTGCAGGAACAGTGGAGGACATAAGCTGTATGCACTGAGGAGCTAAGTCTTTTAATGGTGTGCAGACTGCACCTTCAGCATGTCTGCTGGCTTATAAATAGTACCGCCTCACTGTTGCTTTATGATCCATGGCCTTGACATGAATAAGGTCAATGGCTGGGAATAAAAGTAAAATACTCATTTGTTGTTTGGGATTAAACTGAAGTATTGATCCATTTTGATGGATCTATTATTTATCTTTAGAAATACTCTTCAAAGATGCTCAACATCTATCATTATTGAGACAGAAAAAAAATGTCTTAGTCTCTGGATGTGCAAAGCTGAAGTAGACATACTCTGAAAGGCTTGCTGCCATGAATTCCTCTCTAACCTTAACTAAATATTCTTTTTAAAACTCAGCGTTTTTTCTATTATACTTTGTCACTGTCATATTAGAAAAGACGTTTAGCTCAGTTGATCTAGTATGTGTCGTGCATGGTGCGTGGAAGGGAAGGATGTGGAAGCTTTCTTCCCTTTCCTCCTCCTCTATTGTGCCCTGTCACATCCTTTCTTGTGCTTAGCCATTTTTTTAAAGCTTCACCCAAATCCAGGTCAGGGCACCACCTCATCAACCTCGGTATTGTTTTGTTTTACAGATTTATCCTGCGTCACTCCAGGTGGCGGTGTTTGCAGAGGGTGAAGAGCTGATCCTGTTACTGGAAAAGAATGAGTGAGTTTTCCTGTGATTCCTATTATTCATGTCAGTTTTTTTCTGTATACTGATGATGACTGATACGTGTTTTTTTACACACAAAGCGGGATGATAGACATCTGCTAACCTTTTTTTAACTTGTAGTAGGTTTGGGTTATTTAGAAGAAGAAGAATACAAAGCTATGTGATTTTTGGCTCTGATATCATCCATTAAAGCTAGAAGAAATAATATGTCCCTTAGTGATTGAACTCTTTTCATGGTCCATTCTCTCTGAAGGGCTAAGAGATGAAAGCTGATGAAAGAAAAAAAGGGATGAAGTAAGCTCAGACAACATATTTGTTGAATTTTTCATTACTTCTCTCCCTTCTGTATTATGGAAAATAGCATAGTAAACTCTGAAGTGATGAACTGGAAACTTGAAGAATTCTTAGTTTTTCATAAAATCCTACACCTTTGTACATAAATTGCCTTACATATAAATAAGAAACACCCATGTTAAAGAACATGAAAACTGCAATGATATCTTAGCTTTTAGTATTTTAGTCTGTCGGTGTTTCTTATCCAGAGGGAGTTCAGACATAATATGTTCCTCTAATGTTCTGCCATGCACATGCACATTGATTCTTAATTAATGAATTTGGTTTAAAACTCTTGAAACTCCCTTATGACTACACATAGTGTTGACATGCAAAGTAAAACATTTTACAAAGAAGAATTACTTCTGGAAGATTGACAAATAATACAAAAAGTGAACAGATTAATTACATTTTGAAGTCCTTCCTCCTCTCATCTCTCTGTCCTTGTATCCAGTCCAAATCTTTCCACAAATAAACTTAATATCTCCTAGCAAAAAAGAAAGCAAACATAAATCCTGGATAAAACTTCCTTCGTTTATCCTGCCTGTCACCTGAAGTAACTGCGGCATCAGCTGTGAGTCATCCGTCACAAGCTGGAAAGTCTTCTGCCGTCCCCATCCGGCCTGTTTGCTGTCAGGCCAGATGTGTCCTCTGATACCGCTTCAGTGGTTCAGCCAGCACAGAACAGGTGGTCTCTGACCTCTGTGAGTCTGTTGTGACGAGGGCGCATCCGTTCAGTCGGGAGCAAGGGGGGAAAGAAAGTTGCCTGACAGGAAACATTCAGAGAAGCAGCTTTAATAGTACTATTTTACATTTGGCAACTTGGGTCTAATCCCAGCTTGTTTTTTTTTTCCCTAACGTAATGCATAAAGGTGTTGAAATAAGTTCTTGAAATAAGAACTTATTTAATTTAATGCTTTAACTTTAAGTGACTATGACAAATTACCCACAGAAGTGAGAGCTATAATTATACAGACAGCATGACATGATTCATTGAGTTTATTAAAACAAAACCTAAACAATGAAATAGTTTTTTAATGGAAAATTAATTTTTGATTTAGTTAATTTAAGAGGAAACAATTTCACAGAATACTATTTTTTAAAGAAACTGTAAAGAGTATTATTATAACATAATGTCAAGCCTTGACAAGCCTATATATGCTGTTTAGGGATGTTTTAAAAAGAAGAAAAACGATAGAATGCTTTTATTAGGTAAAGGTAAAAATAAACCTCTAATAAAAAAAATAAAGAAATATCTCTGTTCAATTTCAAATTATTTAGTTCCAGTTAGAGTGGTTGTTTTTTAATGTTATTTTGAACTACTAGTAATAAAAGTCTGAAACACATATTCCATGTTGTTTTATAATGTGGGATTTTGTTACATCCCTGAAAGTCACGTCTAGAATATATCTAAATGCAGATATATACAGTAGTAGTCCTCTTTTTTTCTTGTGCTGAATTGGTTATCTGCCCCCTTCATGACAGTGGGCCTTTGGATAAGGAACAAAATCCACAGTTGCAGATTTATTATATGTATCTGTATATGAATGCATCAGTATTAAGATTTTGGCTGCGTAAGTGGGACTCTAATCTAAAAGAAAATATATGTTTTCAGTATAACTTAAAAAAAACACTTAAAAAGCTCATTTAATTGAACTTTTACTGCCTCTTATTAGAATCTAATGAGCTTGTATAGTTTACTGCAGAGTTCACCAGTTCCAAGGCCAGGTTAAAGTATTCCCTTTGAAGTCTGTAATATTTATTTCATTGGTTGCTTCAGAGTCTTTTTTTCTGTATGTTGTAAATTTTGATTCATTAACAATACACTTAGCCTTTATCCCATATTAATGCAGCAATAAGGGTTGCTTTCTTATATTTTTTTTTGTTGCAGGTTTTATGATTAAACCTATATATTTCATTTGAATATGCTTCCTCTATTGCAAAGTAAAACCACAGCAATCATAATCACACATTTCAAAGAAGCTGCCATGTAGGGCTTGTGATTATTTAAGCAAGAAAAGTCCGTGTGGAAATAATGTTAGTAGTTTTGTTCTTTTTTAGATTCAAATTTAGATTTATATGGCAAGGAAGTAACTTAAAACAGCCCTCTCTGCCATTACATATTATCCTCTTTGCCGTTTAGATAATTAAATTTGGTGGCTTTATGTAGGGAACATTTTTTCTTACTTTCATGAGGCCAGTGGAAATGGCAATGTCAGGTTTAATATTTTAGATCCTGACATATTGTACAGTACACACAAAGCGGGAAAGACTTTTAAGAGTTGTGCCAGCAGTTACATCTCTGAAGTAAAGCATTGATCAATGGCTTAGACCTCAAGCTTCAAATGATTGATTGTGGTTGTATGGGACATTCCCCATTAGTCTTGATTAGATAGTTCAGTAGCAGTTTGGGTAACCATGGAGTTCATGTGTGTGTTTCAGAAGAAAAGAACGGCAGAGATGTGAAAAGATATACAACTCAGCCTACTTTTGGAAGTATACTTTGGTAAATCATATGGAAGTCTGGTAATATTTGAAACAGTTTGCAGTTAAGATATGTCTTTGTTGGCAATGGGTTGAGTGAATCCATGGGAAGTGACAAAGACCAGCGACAGATGGTTATTGCAACCGCCGTGAAACCCAACAGTGGATGCGACCACAACGGCTGCAAATCGTGCTCTCATGTTGCAATGTCTCCATGAAATATAATTAGTTATGTAACTAGAAAAACGTGACATTTTAAAAGTAGTCTGTGAAAGACAAGGCATCAAGGACGACGAGTCTGAAAATTTACTGCAATTGACAAAAATCACATGATATATAAAAGTCGTTGATCAGACATTTTTGGCAGCAAAAATTACGTTTTTCTACATGTTAGATGTGCTTTAACTCTTCAGCGTATTATGGTCTGTCAGTTAAACCCTCCCTTATTGGTTTTAGTGCCTTGTGACAGCAACAAAAGATTTATATTTTTCAACTTTCTTGTGTTGCATCCTAGGCTGGCATGTGTGCGTGTATGAGTTAAAAATTTTGCATAAACGAATTTCCATGGTCACTTAGCTGAAGTTGGGCAAGATTTGCTTTGGGAATAAATGGAGAGGGAGCGACATGTTGAGCCTATAACTCTTCAAAACAGGGTATTAGCCTTTATTAATGTATGCCATCACGTGGGTTTAGCTTGTAAGTGTACATAATAGGTATAATCACTTTAAATAACATCAGATTATATTTGTGGTATGAAGTTTTCAATCAGACTGAGAATTTATATTAAAAAAAATGTTATTTTTTTAATTGTTTGTTTAATGCAATTTATATTTGCAAAGTTGGATTAAGGAATGTGGACAGTGCTGAATTATGACCTCTACTCCACATGAAGATAAAAACACAAGTATTTATAAACTTAAAATTAAAGCTAGATTGATATAACTGGCTTTTTTGCGGGAGAGCTTGAAGCACTTACTTTGAAGCAAGAAGGTTCTGCGCTCCATTCCAGACCTGGGATCTTTCTACATTGAATTTGCATGTTGATCTGTGCATGCATGAGTTCTCTTTCTGTTAGATTGTTTGTCATCTTTAAAATTGCCCAAAGGTCTGTGTGCTTGGTTTTATGTCTGTGTTGGTGACCTGTCCATAGTGTACCTGCCTTTCTCCCGTAGACTGCTTGTGATAGGCACCGGTCCTCCTCACCCTGACAGACAAGTGGCAGAAGAAGGATGGACATATAAGTTCCCTGTTCAGAGACTGTGTGGCTGATGAGCTGTTTTCTTTTTTTTGCTAATTACAATTTTCATTGAACCAATTTTTGTTGCAACTCTGCAGTTTTAATACTAAGAACAATATGTGGTTTTGTAAAGAAATCAATTAGATTAGTGTTAAAATACCTACTGCATATATAAAAATCATAAAGCACCTCTGCTTTAGAGATATCTTTGTTATTTGAGATGTTGCTTCTATTGTGAAGGTTGTGTTTTTCTGTTTCTGATCCTTATTGAAAAAGCATTGACCAAAATGTAATGACATCATCCAGCCTCCACATCTTTGTCTTCTGCTTGAATATGAAATCCTTCTGTGGCACCTTTACTCAGAAGTGGCAGGTCGACTATTCATTTCACTTTCTATCCCTATTTTGCTGTTGAAATAAAATTCTCATTAACATAGGAGTGGCATATATAACAATATAAAATCTTAAGTTTTATCGTTTTTACAATATGCCCAAAAAGCGATTTGGGGACATTTGCTACAGTTATTTTCCTCATTGCCTATTGCCTATTTAGTTCTTTCCAAAGTGAAATAATTTCTGAGCTGGGTAAAACAGCTTAAAACTAAATATATATTTTAAGTGTGTCAACTGACTTAATGAATGAAAATTAAACTTGGCAAATGTTTGCAAAAAGTTATGTTCTAATTATATCTGGTTAGAAGAGTTTCTTGATTTAAATATGTCATAAATCATGAGAAAATCAATTAAGGATTTTCAATGCAGTATAAAGTTTTAAATTCTTTGTTCCAATCTTTTTTGAATGCACACCAGATAGTGCTACTTATACAGAATTAATATTGTTTATGGAGATTCTAAAGAGTTTTGTAAAACACTGTCAAGTCCACTGTTTATAGTACTTTTGTTCAACTGAGCAATGAAGATACAAAGAGTTTCCTCTTCTCTCTGCCTCACCAGAGGTTTTTACTTTCAGCCGATTGCCTCACTGCTCAACAGCTTACGTGTTCAAATCTGAGAGCCAAAGAACATGCAGTCCCTTTCAGAATTATTTATTTGCCTTTGAACATTTTAACAATATTTTATAACTATTATTAGGGGTGTCCTGATACAACTTTGTCATTTTCAAAATGATACCGATATTGCAATGTTGAGAATATGCCAATATTGATATTAATCCGATACGATGTAAGTATGAATTATACCGGCTTTTATTACTTATTTTATACTGTAGAATGTTACAAAAGACCTGATAAACTAATATCACTAAAACGGAGAAAATAGTCAAGAATAAAAAGGTATGAAAACAACTGACCCATGTAAAATTAACCAGTGAGTTACAGAAACCTTTAATGGAAGCAGAGTGTTTCTATCAGCATGAAAATATTGGAGATTTGCTGCTGTGACATTCCTATCAATTACCAAATGTATTTGTATTTCTCTGTATTTGTATAGTTTAATGTAGTTTAATAAAACACATACCTTTTGTCATTGTAGTTCAGTTCTGTCCCATTGAAAAACAAAACAGTGAAATAACAAGGAATGAAATTGTCCATACTTTACCTAGTTTTCTACAAAAGACAATGTGTTTCCCAGTGAGAACATTTCCTTTCATTCTTCTGTGGCAGGAAAGAAAGAGGAAAGAGGTCTATTGAAAACCCATGGCCACTTTTAAATAACCTCATTATGTTTTTGACAAAAAATCCCCATAGCAACATCTGCAGTTTCTTTTATAAGAAAAAGATGCTCCCCATTTTGATAATAAAGCTGAGAACATTAACAGGTCTCTGGATGTGTGTTACATAGAGGGAGGGTACTATCAATTAGTTTGTTTGAGAGGGTTTTGAGTATACAGCTACGCTAAGAAGGATCCTAAGATTTTTAGGAATTTAATTGGATCCTTTAAGAGTCTGAGATGAGATGAATTGCATGTAACCCCCTTTCAGCCACAGCATTTACTGTATGGTAAAAAGATTTCTCTCTTTGTATTCCCTAAAAGCTTTAATGCCTCATCTAGCTTGACATGAGGCGCTTCATCGTGAAGCTGGTCAATAGTAATGTTTGTCATGGATTCCAGAAATAAATGTAAAGACATGATCAGAATTACCATTTAGGAAGCCCTGTCAATGCTATTTTTGCTACATCAAAGTTTACATGACTACACCCGTTTTTCACTTATTACCAGTAAATTTGCTGGTCCTCCCGCATATTTTATTGAGCTTTTTTGGTATGCCGTCTTCTTCAAACATCACATTCTCCTTCTGTCCCCATTCTTCTGCGGATGCTTCTTTCCTGTAGTGTGCATTTCTTTCTTCTGCCACCTTCCACTCGGGCACTTATGTTTTTGCTCTGCAGCTATTTTGTCACTGCACAATCTAAGAGCTTGTCAAAATCAGCCAGGTGGAAACATTGGACCTCATGCTGCCGTTTGGTGCCAACACATGTGTACTTGGATTTCAGTGCCAAGGATCTGTATGGATTCTCTCCGGATGCCAAGACATTTTTGTTGGGCTGTCAATATCAGTTCATGCATTATTACACTAAATACCGGTTGTCTATTGGAGAGCTGTATAAGTGGTTATGGTGCACTGTGCCTCATTATATAGATTGCAATTATTCTCTGATTTTTTTTTATTTTATTTTGGAAGACTGTTTTTGCCAAGTTACAATTGCGTTTTTTTAAAAATGAATATGATGCATGAAAGCTGCTCAGATGCTGTAAGAAGTAATACCTATATTGATCAATCATATGTTTCTGACTGTTAAGAGTGACGTGAATTTCACAGATTTTCTATTCGCAGGTAAGATATAAGATATTAGGTTCAACGGCGAAATTTTCTTAAGTCTTGGTGTCAGATTCTACAGCCCAACTTTAGCATGATTAGCGAAGAATGAGGAGACATGATGGATGGAATATTAGTGTAAGCTTTCTTAATGAATACAGGTGCTGGTCATAAAATTAGAATACCATGAAAAAGTAGATTTATTTCAGTAATTCCATTTAAAAAGTGAAAC
>JAUZNJ010104050.1:0-20842 GCA_034780135.1 Jordanella pulchra | reverse complement strand
TTACTTTGGACCTCAAATTGAAAGATGCTGCTGATTTAAGTTTTGAACATTTCCATTTATTTCTGAAGATATTCACTAAGCTATGCAAAACATGAAGGGGTGCCAATAATGGTGAGCAGGACTGTAGGTGTCTTGATCACATGAACAAACCTCATTTTATCTCAAAGACTAATGAATCTCCTTTCTCCTGACTCTATCGAGATATTTGTTGTCTTTCAGTTAGGATCCAAGTTTCACGATCACAGGTGAACATACATGATGTAAGTTCATGTGGGTGTGATGTATGCAGATGGACTAGTAAATTTAGATCTTTTTAAGGTTCCCTTTTCTGGATTTCTTAGGAAAATGTCCCACTTAAAATCAAAAATTCAGTCCAAAGTGCATTGAGGCTCATGCTTACAGGATGCCAGGAGGACCAGCTCTTTCACAAAAGTAGAAATACAAATATTTGAAGTAGCCTACAAATATTTGTGCCGTCAATATAATTTACTGTAAGAGCTTTTTTTAATCTTTTATTTAAATACGTTGAATAAAATACTCTGGCCATTTTCTGAGCATTTTTGGGATAAACTCATTAGAAGTGATCATCAATAAAGGTAATTCTCGTGAAATCCGAGATAATACCATGAAAAAGATCTCTAAATACGACTTAGCAGTCATTCAGTCCTTGTCTTTAAATATGTATGCCCGTGGAAGGCTCCTTAAAATAGAAGAAAGCAAAGCGTTAAATAAAAGGCGGAGGAATGAGTAGAATACTAAAAATACATAGTTATGGATGCATATATCTGTCCAAAATGTCTTTGCTATACTAGCACTTCTTGAAGAAAGCGCCATCAAAAGTTATAAACCAGCTAAATTTGGACACTTGCAAGTGAGAAGTGCAGACAACAAGCGGAGAAGAAAGGAAGGATCATTGTGAATATTAATTTTTATATTCCATGGACACACAAAAAAACTCACATGGTTGGAGATGCAGTGCAAAGCAGTAGAAGAGATACAAATCAACATTACAATGAATACCCATATAAATCCATCTGAAATCACTCTCTGTGGCGTTCCCACTTAGCAAATAAACCGCTGTTTTATTCTAAGAACATGATAGCCTCACACTCTGTTTTACTATTACACTCTCACTTTTTTTACCATTATGCGGAATCACACACCAAAAACAGTTCAAACTATACTCACACATACAGAACTATGTTCTCAGACAGCAGTGAAGGATATTTCTGGTGTGGCTGAAGGGTGGGGTGGAGAAAACAGTGGACCAAACCAGCTTTAAAGTTACAATTGTGTTGTCATATGAAAATTACCTCACTTCTAAATTAAGAGAATCCTTGAAGGAGACTGGATCTTACTACAGTGGTGAAGGCACCCTTATGTCTCTCTCAGTGCATGATAATAATCTCATATAACCGAATGAGATGATTGTACAAAGACTGGAAAAGAAAGATGCCACATGACGTAAGTCTCTGACTCCATTACTTCCTTTTTGATGCCAATGAGTCCACCTAACACTGACGGATCAAGCAAAGTGATTTCATTGTAGAGCTCCAATCCCATTACATGTGTCCTGTTGCATTTACAGCAAAGTGCTGATGAGTCCTGATTTTCTTTACGCAATCTAGAAGCTAAAGGGGAATCTTTATAATGGCTGTCATGGAATAAAAACCAAGAGTAATCAAACAGATTACTTGGCTCTTCACCGGCTCGGGCCTGCCAGCAGTGTGGCTTTCGCGCTGGTAAATATTTGCTGTGAGTTGAGTAGCATGGCATCGGCACATCAGAGGGATATCTTGTGTTTCCCAAACATTAGCCCTGTGACGTCAGGGGGCCTTAATGATGTTTAACAAGCCCAGCCAGTCCAGCATCACCCCATAAACAACCCCAATACAACCTATGTCCCCTGTTCAACTCTATTGAAGCACAATGGTGCTGAACACCCTTGCAAGCTGGCATGGAGAGCTGGCTGTTCTCCATGTTATTTTAGGGTAATAGAGATAATTAAGAGGATCTTTAGAGAGTTACATTAATTAATATAATTTTAATTTTTGCACCTTTACCCCGTTGCAGATGTGGGTCAGCTTAGTGTTGAGATACTGAAAAAGAAAAAATTGACCCACATCCTAATGAATTACTAGAAAAGCACTCAAAGAGCTAAGACATCTGTCAAGCAGAAAATTATGCCCCGAATTGTGACTTACACCTATAGCTAGAACTCGCACAGGATCCGGATCATTATCAAATTTAAATTACTTGCTCCTTGGCATGAGACGTACCTCGGGTAAAAAAAAAAAAAAATCCACAAAATCTGTTCATAAGCTTTCAGTTGATCTTGCTAACAAACCAACAATGCTGTCTTTTATTTTGTTTTTGTCTTCAGTAAAATACCTCTGGACTTTTTGAGTTTGATGTTGAGGCTGTCTTTTTCTGTTAAAAATTTAGCTCTGGCTAAATTGTCTTCACTTGGTTCAAACTGTTTGGACCTGAACTTGGCTTTTGACAATGATAGTGGAGCAGTAAATAAAATATATATCTTTATCTATATTAAGCTATTCATCACCTTATTGTGAGATGTTTAATTATTAATGTTAATCATTATAATTTCTTTACAAAGGAGTTTATAGTTGTTTGGGGTTTTTTTCAAAAGGTTAAATAACAATGAAGCACTAAATGTAGCTATCTTAGGCTTAGCTTACTAGCTTATTTCAAGTAACACAATGTACCCATGTAACATTAATAATTAAAAAACATGATATGATAAATGGATAACCAGCTAAAAATATTAAGTTATGTGATTCACTTTCTCCTCATGCCGAGCACATGTGGAGGACTCAACAGTTTGAACTCCAACTGCCCCCTGCGCCCACATTACATGCATATAGTGCTGTGTTCGTGCGATTTGCCAATAAGTTATCATTGCCCATGTGAATCAGATTCATGTGATTAGCGAAAACAAGATTAAAAACTTATTGGTCACCAATCCTTTTCTTTCAATATTTTTGTGAGTGTTTTAAGTCAAGCTATGAGAGTCTCTAAAATGATTTATAGTACACTAAAACATGCATAAGAAAGTAACTGTAGATAACCTTTAACCTGAAGATATTTCTGTGACTTTTAAAAAAACACCTCAAGCAATATTGTATGTTGAAGGTATAAGGACAGAAAAAACAGGCACAAATTTGAAATTAATACAAGACGGTGGCAAAGGGGCTGGAGAGTAAAAATTATAATTTGCAACTGATTATCAACTATTTCCATGCAGAATAGCAGAGGACAGGAAAACTATTGAAGGGGGAGAAAGGGTCGTTGTGGTTCATTCCAATGCGGCAGTACTCAAACACACGCACACACAAACAAAAAGCTGCATGGAGCAGAGTTTTCCAGCAGGAGCTCAATTTGTGTTTGGGCTCACTTACACTATTATATTGCTTTAGTATGATCTCAGCTCAGACTGAGGCTAAATGTTTGTGTCTGCCTGTTTGTAGGTGGGATTTTCTATATGTGCATGTGCATTTCCACAGCCTGCATGTGTTTGTGTGCCTGCATGTGTGTGGGACCGCGCAAAATGTGTGCAAGCAATATCCTGAGTTTACATTTGCACCAGTGGCTGTGCATATATGTGAGTTTGTTTGTGGGTGAGCGTCTAGGGTTGCCAGAATGTCTGACTGGAGAGCAGAGGTCATGCTAAGGTTGGGATGAAGTCAGAATGTAATTATGCTTCAATGAACCAAATGGGAAGTAATAAAGACCAGCTGCAAGCTGTGCAACTCTTAAAGTTTAAAGCAAACTGCACATTTTCTTTACCACGTTCTGTGGAGAGGGCAAATGCGTGGTATATATATATATATATATATATATATATATATATATCCAGGGTTAGAGGAAACAGTTAAAAAGACTACGCCAAATCAAAACCACACAAACACAGACATTTATGAAAGGGTATGGTTGTAGTTGGGAATAAAGAGATAACAAAAACTGGGAAAAATATTTCCATTCAGACTGTAATTGGGTGAAGCTGCCAAAGCTCCCTGGTATGTGGCCAAGGATGATGATGGTCACTGAGTGCACATACAGGATTAAAGCTGTGGAAAGGGAGGGCGACACACCAGGTGGTTTTACTCTGGCAATCCAGTTTTGACTGCCTGTGTCAAAAAAAGGGAATGAAAAAAAAAATGCCTGTAGAAAAAAAGAGGAGAAAATGGGGAAACGGTGTTTCATCTTCCCTTGAAGGAGCCTACTTTTTGTCCATCCAGATAGTGATTATTTTAGTTTTTTTTATTCTTAGCATTTTACCTGTTTCTCTCTTTTCTCAATTCTATAGAGTAAAGATGAGTATTTTACTGCACAATACTTAAAATGAGTCAACAGCAGGATAAATTCTATTATTAGACTCTCTTAAACGACAAATAAATGTATACACAAGCTTGCTTAAAACAGCCATCAAAGTGCTGATGCAAGCATTGCTCGAGCATATGTATTTGCTCTTCTTGGTATTAATTGTCCTGTTTAATCATCTTTCTAACTTAGATCTATATTCCAGGTTTGCCATCTGAAGATCCCAGTAATCCGTCAGTGTCTAGCATCCATCCCCAAGGGAATGTGAGGAGCTAAAGGGAGGTAGAAAAAAAAAAAAAAAAAAAACAACTCACTGCTTTCGAATAAACATAAAGGCTCAGAAAGTCATGTTTACAGCAGAAAGATGACTAAACTGAAATTAGCTTTATTAAATTTTAGAAAATATATAATCCTTCAGTGGAAAATTATTGTAGTAAAATTAAAAGAAAAGCAAACTAGCAAGCTCTTAAGTCAAAGATACTATAATTAGTTACTTCTGTCTATGAAGTTTCAGTTTCATTTTCTCTTAAAAAGATTGTAGACGTCACAAAATATAACCTGTTACAAAAATGTAGTTCTTATGTTAAGGAATGGATTGATTTCCAGGTTCAATAAATAAAAAACTGATTGATCTGAAATGGTTCAAAACCATGAAAGCAGACAGTTTTTTTCAGTCACAGAGCAGACAGAACATTTTTGGTAGAGTCATAACATAGGGCTTCAACTAAACCTTTCTTTAGCTGTATAATAGTCAAAATTATTTGAACTGTCTTTCAGGAGCAAGAATACAAAGGCTGGCAGGTTATCTGAGAAAGAAAAAAAAAATCAAAACAAAAAACTATTCATTAGAATATGTCTAAAAACACAAGGCAGACTAAAAAGAACTTTTTTACAAACCATTGCAACAAACAACTCCAACAGTTAAACATAGTGGTTGGTGTTTGATCATCTGGGGCTGCCTTGATTAACTGATGCTGCAATAAATTATCCCACCTCACTGAAATTTCTGAAGGAGAATAATTAACTGTAAGGTTATAGTCCTAAACTCAAGCATACTTGGGTTAAGCAGAATAACATCTATTTGAATCCCTCCATAGGCTGGTGTTGATGTAAAACAAATAGCTTTTAACCTAGCACCAGGATTCTTTAGGAAGGCACTTCGTTGATAGATAAAATGAGTAAAATTACCACTTGAAAACCAGGTTAGATTTATGTGTAAATTGTTGCATCTTTTTTTAATTTTACAAATTGGTTCTGCTTAGTGAGGTTGTTTGCAAGAACAGACTGGTGTGAAAAATCAGCTTCTGGTACACGGCGTATGGCGTCCCATGAAAGTATTTAAGAGTTACTGAGGAACATATATGAAAGAAGGCAAATGGTACAGTTTGGCTCTCACAGTTCAGCTCACTTAATGAAGGGAACAAATGACCTGGATTCTTTGAGCTTCCTAAGAAAAACAAGTATGACTTTATCAGGGAAAGTACAAGTCACTGGGTTCTAATGTGGAATTGGAGGGTGCTGTCAGAGGGCAGCTACGTTAACAAATATTCAGCAGCCAGCAGTGATCTCTGAAACATGTGGTTCCTGTAAAAACAACACCCCCCACTTCAGTTCCCCTAGCCCCATGAACTATCAAGTCATTCGACAGTGAAAGGCAGATGTGTTTTTTTTCCAAATGGTGTCCCTTGTGGGTATGATGTATGTATGAGTGTGTGTTTGTGTGTTTGCATGTGTAAGACAGGGGCTGCTCATTATTTTACTCTCAAGGTCAATACTGTGGCACTGGAACTGGTCCTGATTTAGATAAGACCTCAGCGGCACAGTTTCTCAGACAGGGGTTAGTACTCATCTGGTCAAACTTAGTAGCTACATAGAAAAGTTTTAATGGTTTAATTTGAACAGGTATTCTCCTTCTGTTCTGGAGTCCTTATAGAGAGACAAAGCATGTGTGGAGATAAGCTGGGGAGCATGTACAGAGCTTCAAAACAGAAATCTATTCAGCCAACAGACTCCACATGATTAATAACTTTATTTGTATCCTTAATATTTTATCTGATGCTCCAATAAAGTTGGGATTTAAACAGAATGCTAAAACATTTCACTGAGAGAACTGCAAGCACCTGTGTCTAAAAATCTCAAAAGTTCTGCCTCAGTGAATAACTTGAGGAACCATTTGATGAAATTACAGCTGCCAGCATTATGGTACATTTCTCTACCAGCTCTTCAAATTTCTAAGAAAAAAATCTTTGGCCATCGCCTTCTCTTAGGTGTTTTGTTGACAACCATTATTCGGTTGTTCTACAACCTGAGTCCAGAATCACTGAGCCTGGCCAGTGTTCATAATAGGGCCGTGTCTTAGTGTAGTTGTTATTGAGCGACAAGACAAGGCAAGGCAAGGCGAAACAAGGCAAGTTCATTTGTAAAGCAAAGTTTAGCACAGAGACAAAGCAAAGTGCTTTGCATGGATTAAACAATAAAATAGAAGAAAAATGAAAGAAAAAGAAAAAAGTAAAGATAAAAAACATGACAAAAGCAGTTAGTAAAGCAAATAAAAACAGTTGGACTACAACATTAAACTAATAATACCTCAATTAACAGTTTAACTTCAACAGTCAAAGGCAGTTCGAAACAATTTGTTTTTTAACTTTGACTTAAAAGAACTCAGACTTTAATCATCTTTTAAGTTTTTTTAAGATTGCTCCAGAAAAGTGGAGTATAGGAATTAAATGCTGCTACTTCATGTTTGGACCTAGTTCTGGGTGAACAGAGTAGGTTTGAACGAGAAAACCTGAGTGGTGTGGGAGGTGATTTAATCTGATTAAAAGGTTGCTACATGTATACACACGTCACATCTCTGCTTAAACTGTCCATGTAAACAGAGATTTTGAACTTCCAATCAACCAACATTTAGATCAGATCTGAGAAATTTTGCACATTTAAATGTAGCTAGTGTGACGTAAAGTTGTGTCATCTGCATAGTTTTGGTAGCTGATTTAGTTGTTTACTATAAACTGAGCTACGTAGGGGAAGCATGTAGATATTGAATAGGAGGGGACCCAGAATGGAGCTTTGAGGAACCCCACATGGGATTTTTGTGGTTTGCGGATTTCGCCTATATTATAAAAAAATCTCTTTCTTCTTCCGACAATGTGTGAATGTTTAAAACGTTTGAGCTTGTTTTCTTCTATCCTAAGCCTGCTTTAACAAATAATGATTCCTGACCTATTAGCTGTGTTTGTTGGCAGGGCAGTCTATTGAGAGTAAAAATGGGGAAGAATGCAAATCCACAGAAGACTTCAAAAACCTTCTTTTACTAAATATTTAAAAACCATACATAGCTTCTATTCTATCTTATAATTAGGCACTAATAAATGTTAGTTTATCAAATGCAATCAAAACATACCTAATTAAAGTGTGTTTCTAAAATATAACAAAATGTGAAAACTTCCGTGGGTTCAAAGGTTTCTGTTACATAATGAACACCAAGTCATATTTTTCTTCTGTAGAGAATAACATCTGCAGATCTTTATTGTAGCAATTTATATTTATTGAGAGAAAGCGTACCTGTACCCCCCCCCCCCAGCTAATGGTGTAAAACCAATCAGACCACATTAAAGAAAATGGTTTAGATTCTTTCAAGATGGGTTGTGCTAATCCGTTATAAATAGTAAGACTTTCATACAGTAGACTGTAGTCAGTGTGCTCTCACTTTTGAAAACGACAGTCAGAGACATGTAAAAATGCACAATATGGTGTGAAATGCTATATATAGCTTTGTCATTTTTGAAGTTCGAGTTGCTAAAGATGATAGAAATTCACACCACTATCATTCCTCCTCTGAACTTTTTTTTTTTTTTTTTCTGGCTCGTCTGTAAAAAGAAGAAGGTCTGGTACCCTTTGGAAATGTAAAACAATTTTAGCATCCCAGTTCATAAATATCATGTACAGAAACCTGACAGGCCTAATGTATAGTACAAGTGCTTCTGATATTTCACAGTAATGAATTAATATTAACTTTCCTTATTCCTACATTACATTATGCAGATAAGTCATCCGTTCATATCTTCTTTCAATACTTTCCAATTAAGAAAAACAGTGCATCAAAAATAAGTTCAAAACTTAGTGACTCTATCAAGGGTTGCTGTTTTCTGGCCCAGTTTTTGGTCTAGATTCTAGACGTTAACTTAATCTAAATTAAATTAACTAACATCCATCAAATCATTGATTGTCTTATCTGAAAAGGGGTCATAGGATAAATAGATCCCGTAAGGAAAAATACACATTCCTATTCTCGGCAACACAGTGCATTGTTTTCGTACATATTATTGACCCAGAATTTGCCAGTGTTATTTTGGTAAAGTTTACATCTGACCTATGCAGCAATATCATGTCATGTCAAGAACAAAACAGTTAGAGAAAACGTGGGTCCAAAGTGAAAAGCATCCACTTCCAGGAAAACACAGTTAAATCTCTGAATTACAAGATTAACTGACCAGGTAGTCCACAAATAGGTTCATACGGTATCAATAAAGGATCTCAGGAATACAGAAAGCGTATAAAGCAATTTTCTCTTTCCTATTTGAACTTTAAAGCACAAGGGACAAAGATAATGCTTACATGAGATGTGTGGGAAAGGTGCAGCTTTTTCAGCCGTTCATTTCTTGTGTGACCTACTGTTATAGTGTTACTTTACATTCCTCTCCTCTCAGTATAATATTAAAAAATAACCACCCCAAATAGCCTTATCCAGTTATAAACCATTCCCCAGTTTCATAGTATTGTAGTCTTACATTACAATTAACAACGTAAGGAAACTATTTAAAAATACTGAAAGTACAGAGTAAAAATTGCTGAGGCAATTAATATTTTTTTTCTGTTTATTCGAATGTTGTATAGTTCATGCCTTAATTTATTTGTTGTTATTTTTCCTGCCAAACTCTGTCTCCTGTCTTCCTGCTGTTAAATAAATCTTATGTCAGTCTAATATTTTTCGTTCACCAAGGCTAAATTGATGAGGGGGAATGAAACACTAAGGCATTTTACTGACTTGTGTGGGAATTCTCCACTGCAGAAGTGAAGTTTAAATTTACGACAGAGGACACTGTGTGACTGTGCATCATCATAACAGCAATTTAGTTAGGGAAATATGACCAAAACGTTGCAAGAGAAAAAAGATTCTTAGAAGCAGCAACTTGAGTTCAGATTTTATGTTCACAGTCTTCCAGAAAGTCACAAAAATAAATTACATACATAGTCCAGGAGAAGGTGTTTAATTTTTATTGCGCTCTTTAAACATGTCACAACCTGAGCTTTGAAATTGTAAAGTTATCTTCTTGGAAAACCAAAAACCTGTCCTCCCAACAGACATATAAAAAAACGTTTCTTCAGGAAATCCAAACGGACTGTGGAAAAACGTAAAGTTCCTGAAAAACACGTCAGGCTAAAAACAGCATTTGATTCACAACGCATCCTTTACAGAATTCAAACTTTGCTGACCCCGCAGACGTAAAATGATATTTTGATCAACAGGCAGGTTTTTGTCATGTTGGCATCCTGAGGAGCGTGCTCAGGAAAAGGAAATGGGAAAAGCGGACACAGCTGGGTCCAAGCTGGTCTTCTGAACCCTGGATCACATTATACCAGAGAAATCTCTTTAAGGAAGGAGGAAATCCTCTCTAGAAAAACATCTAGACCGGTAAAAACTAAAAAATATAGCTCACTTATTTATTTAATTGAGGAATTTGTTTATCCAGTGTACTACAACAAAGGAAAACATTCAGAAGCTGAAAAGTTTTCAAATCATAAGAAACATATAGTACCATTCAAAAGTAATCATATTCCATGGAACTTTTTCTTTACATGTAATAACATTTGCAACCACAAAGTCACTACTTCATTAGGAATTTAGGAGTTAAGAAAGAAAAGTACACCGAGTTGCATTTTTTTTCCCCAAATAGAAATCTGAGAAGTGCCGCATATTTATCATATATTCCTAAGCAAATATCCCATTTGGCTGAGGCCTAGTCCACAAAAAGATAAACATGGAATTAAAAAATAAATTATAAAGCACTAGTTAAGACGCCGTAGTATGTCGACCTACAATATGTGGGCCCTTCTGTTGGTGCTGCGACACAGCCACTGAAACACGTAAACATCTGAAAAAACACCACTAATCCACAGACAACTATTGCAAAGTTAAAGCAGAGAAACATGTGAGCAAAGGGGCTCATGCTACAGAGCTTGCGAGGTTTTGTTTATGTGTTTTTTAAGAACGACCATAAAAAGAAACCTTTATAAAAGTAATTTATTAAATGTATTGTAATGTATTCAATTGGAACGTTATTTTTATTTCACAACAGAGAATTTCACATTTCCTCCTGGAGTTGCAGCTCTGATTACGCTAAAAGTTGCTGCTGACTCTGGTGGACTTATAAAGAATATTGGCATATATTATCTATATATTATCTAGTTTTATTCAATAAAAAATATAAACCTGTGATTTCAATTGTTACCTCTCAGATACGAACACTTTGTGACTGTTAATCAAATTAAATTCTGATTTTGCATAACAAATCTGATGTTTACAGAAGTACCAAATGTTTCCAAGGCACTGTTAAAAGGACCGTTTCTGTTTATTTGAGCTATTCTAATTTCCCTTCGGAATCAATTAGGTATTTTTGAATTGAATTAAATAACTATATATTGTTTGGCCGCCTTATTAAAAAACACAAAAACAAACATTTAAATTAATTTAAAGACTACTTTAATGATCCCAAAGGGGACACTTGTAGTTTTATTTATTTTGTTTTAAACAGTTGATGTAAATGTTGAGAGCTAAAGGCAGGAAGGCTCACGTAGCAGTCTGTCTTGCACCAGATTCGTAGAAGCTTTTCACTGAAGACAGTCTATTCTTGTTAACAGGCTATAGAAGAGGATGGCCAGGTTATCCAAGTGTTTCTGCAGATATGTCCGTCTTGTACCGGAAGTCGGAGGTGTACAGTACAGGGTAAAAAAGGAACGGTAAGGGTACAATCCCTTGTGGTTCTTCTATGCGGCTGACTACCTGGTTAGACACTTGACGCATCAAGACCCTGTACAGAAAATACACTGCTCCTTAAGATCAAAGTTAAGAAATGGCATAATACAGCCGCCCGACTGTGGCTTAGGAGGTAGAGTTCTTGTCTTGCAATTGGAAGGTTGTGAATTTGAGATCCTCTTGCCAGATCTTGATGTGCCTCTGGGCAAGCCACTGATACCCTAAGTTGCTCACAGATTTGGGTGCTTAAATATGTGGAATGGTTGTGAGTTGGACTGTGATTCCACTGTAAAGCACTTTGAGTTCTCAGCATAACTAGGAAGGTACTATAGTTTTTTTGTCATTTTACCATACAGCCATGGCTCTCATTTACTGTTTGAAAAGTTAAAAAATGTAGACATTTATGCTAAAAAACATATACACAGATGCAGGGTTAAAATATGTGGTATACTTTTACTGTATATCACACAAACACATTCATTCTTATATACAGATTTACCACAAAGAAGACAAAGGCTAGTAATCCCAACTCTTATATAATAGGCCACATTATTCAAACAGGCTCTGTATTTGCCCGTAAAATATGAAGCCATGAAAAAATCTGGTCCAAAAGACATTTTATAAATGAAACCTGTGCCAAATGCTTTCATCGGTGCACAATGTAATGCAACCTTGTGGCTAAAAATGTGCCTTATAGCATAAATCAAAAAATGGAACCCCTCCGAGTCAATGTTCGCTGCATTTATGTCTAGATGAGGAAAGAGTCTGAAACCAAATCCTCTAACAATTAAAGGTTATAGATCTCAGTTGCATGTGACTACGCATATGTGCATGTCAGACAGAGGTTTATAGCCTCACTTTCAAAGTTTTAGCCTTATGCATTGACAATATTGTCCTAAACACTCACAGCTCAGATAAATTTGCAGAGTCTTGTGCAGAAGGAAACAGATGAAACAAAAGTTGAGATTTTCAAGAAGAAAATAGGTTATTTGTCACATAAATTGTTGCACCCATATCACGGGACAGAAATACTTGGCACAACTTTGCTTGAATAGAATAAGAAGCAAACAACAAGTAAAATAATGGAAAATAAAATTAACTAATAAGTACCTATCAAACTCTCCAATTTAAAAGCATAACCTTGTAATCAGGCCGATTTTGAGAAATTCCACCATAGTGGACAGGATTGCTAACATTTTTGATAAGTTTTCTTAAACATACATTATTTCCAAGTAAAAAAGAATATCATATCATACATTAGTCTTTTAGGAAGATGTGCAGCATCTAAGGCGCTTTTATACAAACCTAAACAGCTGTAATTAGTTTCTTTTTCTTAAATTGCACTTTTCTAGGTAAACTGTGTTAAATTTATCAGATTCTTATTTTAAGAAGCTGAATAGCTTTATCAAGGTATTCCATGTAACAATACACAGACAAATTAATGTGCAAAAGTTACACTTTTCTTCATGTTCATTTCTAAAAATCTCCACTTCAGTCAGATTGGATGGACAGCATTTATCAGCTAACCTTGTCTGCAATCTGCATTCTCACAATATTTTTTAATTTGGTAAACACATTCAAATCCATCTTGTCCAGGTCCTGCTTCAACCGTTTGCAGCCCACGCCAAAAGAGGCTGACCAACCACATTGCAGTACTTTGGTTTAAGGTGTGACATACAGCTGTGAGGAAAGCAAGAGATGTCGAGCCCACATCCCAACCAAAATAAACATGGCACTGCAGGACGATGCATAGCTGCTGCTATTACATCTGTTTGTCAGAATCCATCATTATATCTTCAATAATGATAACCCCTATTTGTGCATTTCTAGGTGCATTTCTAGGTGGCAAGGATGTTTTTTGCCAATTTATCTTTCTTATTGGCTAAAACCAAACTTTGGTAGGTGAGCACTAAGCATCGGTTGGAAAGCTCTACTCAATGCCCCTCTTTCTTCTGAATGGATTCAATGGGAGCAGTCCAAGAATGATAATATGTACATAGAATTTAGAGCACTATCAAACCGGCTCTTCTGGTTATTTATAAGAAACAACATTTTTTAATTTTGCGGCTAATTCCCATTCCCATCCTGCCTTTCTAACCGTCTTTAATTTGGGTTCCTACCATAAAACAATAATGTAATTTTAGATTGATGTTCTGAATACGTTCTGAATGCGTTTTCAGTCATATGTATGGTTTTGGCATGTAGACCAACATTTGAAGTTTTAGTCTTTTTTAACCAGAACATTGTACTCATGTATGAATAATAAAACGTAAGGATAGCGCCAATTATGGCATATCTTTCAGAAGACCTGCGAACTGAGTTCCCATGCCTTGGGCCCAGTGTAATAACTGGAAACTTGTCAAGAGATAAAGCTAAATATTATAAGATGTCAGTGGAATGTGGGGGAGGTGGAGGAATGTCTGTGTTTAGTCTTTCCTGGGAAGAGTAAGGAGTATTCTGAGATGATTGAGAATGTGCACAAATCCATGATAATTCAGGGATAATCTTTTTTCCTTTTTAAGTTTTTTTGGCACTAGTGGCCTTTGCTGACATTAAAAGGGTTTGGGGTGGAATCCAGTACTTGAAGCCATGAGGGCTGCATGGAGTACTAAGGCTTCCCTATATAGGCCACACCCTTTACCCCTTCACCACTGCTACATTCATTCAGTGATTGTTTTTAGGAATTTAGGTGTTTCAACACACAGCTTGAAATTTCCCCAGCAATTCAGAGCACAATTTTCTCTCCAAAGTGTGGTTTCAAGATTAGATTTTTAGTAGAAAATTTGGATAGTGAACTGTTTGTAGTTCTTGTCGGTTTACCCTTTTATTTTGGTTATGTAACGTAAATCTGATATCTTACACTTTATTGAGGGACAGTGCAATGCTTTTACTAAACCTTCGAGGTACCAGTTACTGATCAGTATCTGTTCATAATAGTCAACATGACAACAAATCATCGGACAGCTTTATTTTTTATTTTACAAGATTGTATGGTTAATCGCGTACAATGGCACCTCATGAAGAGATATTATTATCTATAATTTTCATTTCCACAGCTTTCTTAACAGATAGTATTGTTTTCACCTCTCTTACTCTAAATTAGTCATATAAATTAGTAGAAAGGCTATTATAAAAAGCTATCTAAAACAGAACAGCTCAAAATGAACTGCATTACATAGGTAAACAACAGTTGTTAAAAGCAGGGAAACAAGCAAAGTAACTAGCTAAGTTGAATTGGTGAACAGGTCCAGCTGGCTAATCATCCCAATTGAAAACAAGTAATGGTTGAAGGCTTACTCCAGAGAAATTAGCAAACCAGTTTGGTCCTTCTAACACTTGCTAAAGCTGGTCTAAACTTGTTCTGTTTTTCCATCAGGGTTGCAGTGTTCACTATGTTTAGATAATACAGATGTCTAAGCAGAAATTCTTCCCGTAACAACACTTGTAAATAAATGTATGGTCTCCTGTGAACGTGTGTATGCTAATACTTTAATTCCTATATGTCTCAATGACAAGTAAAAAACTCTCTACATGGCTGGTACTGATTCCAAAATGCTGTGCTTTGGGTTCACGTGCCTTAGTTTTTGCTTATTATAAAGAACGTGGATCCACATCTACGACCTGATGAAGTCAAGGGACAAAGAAAAAAATACAACATAACAAAGTAAAACAAAAAAAAAAAGAAAAAAAGTGATCATTCTTGTCTGACCCAGTTGGGCTAATCTTTTTTTTGATGGGTGTAGTAATTCTTTCTCTCTAAATCTCATGGCTCAGCTACCCTCCTAAGACTCCAAGTACGTATCTCCAGGGGAGGAGATGTCCCAAGGGGATCAACAAATCAGAGGCAGACTTGAGATAATGTTAGAGTTGCGTCATATGTATTAGACAGCAATGAAATCAATTGGATTGTGTTACTTTTATATCAACCACACTCCTCAGACTAGAGATTAAAAAAAAAAATCCCCTTTAACCTTTTATTTTGGTTACTTTACAATTAATTTTCTTAAAAAGCTCACCTACTTTTACTATCAAACATTTTAAACATGCAAAAGAACACATCATTCTAAAAAAGAATTTAACTTGTAATACATACGTGAACAATATTTACTAAGAATTGATTATTTGATAACTTTCAGAGTTTATAACTCAAAAAAATATATTTATCATCCCCATTAGAGAATAACTAGTGTATACTAAAAGGATTTCACGTTAGCTATTATTTATTGCATTTAGATCAATATACTTTATCTAGGCCTAAAGTTCTTTTAAACGCATCTGGAATGAAAAGTAAACTCTTTGATAATTTAGAGAAAGCATAAGGATTTGTAGTCTGGCACCTCACCAGCCATGGTTGGTCTTATAATGTAGTAGGAAATGGTGAGATCGTGGTCAACAGGACAACATCAAATGTGCAGGAGAAATAAACAGAGATGAGAACACTTTAAGAGGCTGTGAGAAGCCTGTGCTCCTTTGTGGAATGTAGGTACCAAGAGACGAGCCAAGGTGCCCTCAAAGCTTCACAGTGTTCCATTGAGTGGAGCTCATTGGTTCTCCTAAAAAGATTTTATACATGTAACTCAGACAGGTCAGCATCATGCACCCTATGAATAATCAGTTCCGTACAGCACAGGACGTTCCAGTTTAAATAATGATTAGAGTGAACCACACAGGATCCCTTTTTGGCAGTTGTTTATTGAAGAAAGTCAACCGGATAATCCTCTGGTCTTTACAACATAGCTGGGCAATGAAATCAAATGGCAAAGCTATTTTCAAGTGTTCCAGGTTTAGTTTGCAGCTATGTATTAATCACCTGCCGTGAATTTATTAGAATACCCCCAACCACCCCATCCCCCTTAGATGAGCTCAGCATGTTTCAGGCCAGAGACATGCTTGTTATTTTAAAATTGAAACACACATGAATACAATTCAACTATTTTTTTTTTACTTCCACAAAATCATTTTCAGAAAAAGTTAATTTAAATGATCTATAAACTGACCTCAAGCCTGGCTCAAACAAATGGTTCAATTTCAAAACCTAACATGGACAGAGTCCTTAACAGAGATCTTTAAATCTCTGATCTGGTCCTCGCAAAGACAGACAAGCCAGTACACATGTGGAGAATGACTCAGGCCATTCAAATGTGTTCACTTGGCAGCTTCGCTCTCATCTGGACGCCTCAGACATGAGATAATGGAGATCTGATGATCTGCTTGTCTATCCGAGAGGAAAACAAGCCTTCAGGGGTGAGTTCCTTCACATAACCACTCCACACACACATGTGACACAAAAGCGACCCCCAAAAAGCAGACTTCATGGCATGGATCAGCTCAAATGGTTACATTGAACAGTGGGGGATGATCCATTACATATGGTGGACAGGAACTTTTATACAAAGGTTTGATTCGTTGATTCATACTGCTGTGTCTATATATTTAATACTATGGTTAATGAGGTTACTCTTCTGTCTCCTGCCAAAAAAGAACAAAACAACTAATATATCTAAAGGTTTATACTCCAGCCAAGTCTTCTGAAATGTTTTAAGGATTCATTACTACTGATGATTTCAAATTAAGAAAATCTGATGAAAATGGAACCAAACATCATGTGTAGCAGTTAACCTGAGAGTTTTACAGCAAGTTACTTCTCAGGAGTCATTGAGAAATATGCTTCTGTAATATCCAAAGTTATGCCCTATAAAGCTTTGTCTCAATCAGGGATTCACATGTTAATATTCTTGATATGGGTAAAAGAAAATTGCTCTTTCAAGACCTCCAACCTCAGTGTTATATCTTATTTTGCCACATGTTCTTGACCTATACAAGAGCTTCTAATGTCTAAGGTGATGAAATAAATCTTTGGAAAACTTCAAGTCCTGTCACAATCCTGAAGTATGGGTTATATGACGCAACAATGCTTTATAAAGTGTGTGTTCCTATTAACATACACACTTTTACTCTAATGCTGACAATCCAGGCTAAGATGTTGTCTCTGTGTTTCTATATATTTGTCCTGCTTGTTTTATAACAGTTAATGTTTTAATACTGTGAGGCACACTGATTAGCTTGCCACTCACAGTGGCAAGGCTTCAAGGTTTGGACGAAAGCTGCCCTGAGTATCGTAGAGCTCTGGATGTTGTCAGGATGTTGTGGCTGACACACCCCTTTGACCTTGCTTGGAGATCAGGGACTGTGCCCCTTTATTGGTAAACTGGGCTGGTGGTTCCCCTGCATAAGAAGGAGGACTGGAGGATGTGTCATGACTATAGGGGTACCACACTTCTCAGACTCCCTAGAAAAAGGCTTATGCCAGGGCGTTGGAGAGGAGAACCCAACTGACTGTCGAACCTCAGTTTCAGGGGGAGCAGTTTGGTTTTCGCCCTGGCTGTGGAACAGTGGACCAGTTTTACACTCTCACTCTACACTCTCTGCAGGATGCTCGAAGGTGCTTGCTCAACTGGTCCACATGGGTTTTGCAGAACTGGAGAAGGTATTCGACCATGTCCCTCATGGTGCCACCCAGTCTCTGTACAAGGAAGGCAGGAGTTTGGTCCGCATTGCCAGCATTAAGTCGGACCTGTTCCCAGTGCATGTAGGACCCCGACAGGGTTGCCCTCTATCAACGGTCCTGTTCATAACCTTTATGGATACGATTTCTAGCCATAGCCAAGGGCCAAAGGAGTTCTGTTTAGGGCACAGTGGATCTCGTCCCTTCTCTTTTCATACGCCGTGGTTCTGCAAGCCTGCACTGGAGTGGTTTGCAGCAGAGTGGGAAGGGACTGGAATGAGAATTAGCTACTCCAAGTCCAAGGTTCAGGACCAGAAAATGTGACTTGTCCCCTTCAGGTTGGAGAAGAGTTCCTGCCTCATTTGGAGGAGTCCAGGTCTCTTAGGGTACTGTTCATGAGTGAGGGGAGAATGGAGCGGGAGATCGATAGATGGATCGGTGTAGCTGCTGCTACAATGCGGATGCTGCACTGGTCTGGTGTTGTAAAAAGAGAGCTGAAGAAAAAGGCAAAGCTCTTGATTTACCAATTGGTCTACATTCCTGCCTTCATCTATGGTCATGAAATTTCTATCACAACCGAAAAAAAGAGATTCAGGATACAAGCAGCTGAAATTAGCTCGCTCCGCAAGGTACCTGGGCACTCCCTTAGAGATAGAGTGAGGAGTTTAGTAATTCTTGAGAGGCTCAGAGTAGAGTCGCTTCTCCTACATATCGAGAATAGTCAGCTGAGGTGACTTAGAACTCTTTTTCAGATGCCACGGAGGAGGCCCCGAGGATGACCCAGGACATGATGGAGGGACTATTTCTCTGGAAGTGCCTTGGGCTTCCCCAGCAGAGCTGGAGAAGGTGTCTGGTAACAGGGAAGTCTGGAAGCCTTTACTGAGATTGCAGCCCCCATGACCCTGTCCCAGATGAAGCAGAAAATGACAAGTACTCTGGTCAGTTTTATTATTGCTTTTAAAGTAATTGTCAGGATTTGTTATGTTCTTTCCTGTTTTGGGTTTTTTGTATCAAATCATCAGCTTATCATCTCTGCCTAAAGGTTTAATGCTCTGCAAAAGTACTCCAACCTCTCTGCCAGCTACTTAAAACATCTGGTAACCCAAGGAGAATAAATCATTATCAGTATAGTCAAAGTATCTCCGTGATATTGCACGTGGTATTGTTAGAATAGCAGCATTGCTATTGTTTAGCTCTTAGATAAATTTCACATCAATGGAGGATATTTTATTCTAAATAAATTTTTTTCAACATGTCCTACAAATATGTTGCAGAGGGGGAAAATTGCAAACAAAATTCTCACGCCCTTTCAGCTGTTGCTATGATTTGCATGTTCAAGCCATAGAATAGAGATATTTGGGGGGTTTTATCTAATGGTATGGCTGTCTAGAAGGGTAGCAGCATCAGGGATTTTAAATGGGCAGTTTTAGGTTCACACTTCACAACCTAGCCTTTTTTTGCCAATTAAAAGTATGTCATTTTCTAATCATTATAATGTCAATCTGAAATTTTCCTGTGTGTTCAGCTATTTATCTAACTCCAAAATATTATTGCGTGTTAAAGTATGAGTTGATAAGAAACATGATACTGCTTAAATCTCTAGCAAAAAAAAACCAAAACTCCTCCATTTGTAATGTTGGAAACGGTTGTTAATCTTGATCAATCAATCTCGAAGGCAAATCTCATTTTGTGTTTGATTAATATTACTTCAGACTTTAACTTAATAGCTAGCTAAATGATATTTCAATGAAGTATAAAGGTATTAAGTCAAAACACAATGTAAGCCTTCATAGGAGCACATGTTCCTAAATCCCACTCTTAGAATATCTTATTACAGATGCCTTTATGTTATTCTACCCCTCTGCCATTTACCCCCTGTGCCAAATGCAACACAGTATGGAAAGTCCACATGGATCAGCTCCCCTTATTGCCATAGCCACCATTTTTCCAGAAAAAGTCTAACTTCTGTTTGTTTTAACAGCTACTGTCCCAAAGTCAGCTGCTAGGAAACCTGATCTATAGAACAGAATCTAACAGAGCACATTTGCGTCACAACCTTGAATCATTTAAACAGAAAAAAACTATCACCTGTACTTATGACAATGTAGATTCTCATATGGTAACACTGAACCGCTCTCAAACAAACTTCTGGAAGTGAAGAGGTGAGCTTTAGAGACTTAGACTTAGACTTAGAGACTTAGACTTTACCTGAATTCTGTAAAGCTTTAGCCTGTGATTTAATTCAAAAGAAAATCACACAATAGAAAAACCAAAGAAAAAGAAAACTCAGAAAAAAATAATAGGTAAGAGCAATGAAGAATGAAAGTACAGAAACATTGTTTTTCAATCACAAAGGGTCTGTTTTCAGTGTTAACACTGCAGAGGGATGGAGCAAGTGAGTGTGCAATGAGTCCAATGACTATTTCTATAACACTGGAGCCTATTACTCCTAATGGAAAAGCATGAGGGTAGAGTTGAAGGGGAAATGATGGAGGGTGAAAGGGTTGATGGGTTGTTGTTGGTGGTGGGGTACACAGTATTCACCTGATGCCAAACCATACTATTATGACCCAATCCTTGTTGCATTTATTGGTGGGGAACACCGAGTGGTGCAGGAAGCTCTTATAACATTGTTTTTCCCTGCTGTTAAAAAGCCTCTGTTCTTATAAAACTTTGGGGGGCTCAAACTCCCTGCACTCTTTACTTCTTTCCAAGGGAAAGCTGAGTCATTTCAGCCCCCTTTCTCCGAAACTCCCTTTACATACAGT
The DNA here is from genome assembly GCA_034780135.1 of Jordanella pulchra. NCBI lineage: Eukaryota > Metazoa > Chordata > Actinopteri > Cyprinodontiformes > Cyprinodontidae > Jordanella > Jordanella pulchra. Next base: position 192 of record JAUZNJ010104050.1, on the reverse strand, counting down.
ACACTTTCATACTTTAACTTTGTTGCTTTTTCTTTGTCATTTCATCTTTGCTGAGCATAAATTCTAAAAAACAGCTACAGAGGGATGAGTAACTACTGAACCCGTCAACATTTCAGTAAGTGTATTTCTGATGCAGTTATTGACAAGAAATTAACAAATGTTGGAAGCAACCGCAGTGATCTATACATACAG
>JAUZNJ010104039.1:0-20846 GCA_034780135.1 Jordanella pulchra | reverse complement strand
GGGTCGAAGTAAGATTAATGCAGCGGGACTGGAGACAATCTTTATGTAATTAAACCAAAATGAGGATCTCATGTCTGAAATATTTTAATCTTGTGGCATTTTTATAAACAAACAAAACAGAACATTAACAGCGAGCAGACAACATGAAACCATTATAGAACTTGTAAAGGTAGATAGATTAATCAGTCTGTCTTTTATTGTAGACTGTTCACAAAGGAGCTGGCCGAAGTTCAGGAGTAGTGGAGTTTGGCAGCCCATAGAAGATTGGATAGACAGCGGGTTAGTGCAAGGGCTTCACCTACTGGTGAGGATGAGTTCAACCTGTAGTTATCTCCTTTAAGGTTTAATACCTTGTTCATAAATAAATGTGATTGAAATCATCATAAAGGGGGATAGTACTTTGTGGGGACTAACAGGTGGGGACCAGTCAACCAGCATGAATAAAACAGGTCCACAGTGACAACAGTAACTTAACCTAGTAATGAAATTCTTCAGAAATTAAAAAAAAAGTTTCTAAATAGTAAGTTATATTAAAAATATGCACATAAATGACACTTAATAAGATAAAATGTGATCAGTTTGTTGATATTGTCTATCATGTGAAAATGAGGCATCTTTTGTAAAGGCAAATTTATCACGATTTTATTATGACACAACTACTTCTAACAGCAAGATATATAAACTTAACCCTACCCTAACCCTCATATATGACAATAGATTGAAAAAACCTTTCTGGGTTGTTAAAATGGGTGCAATATTAATGGGGATAATAAGTTTTATGACAGGGAGACATAAGCCTCCTTTGCCTGGAGCCTTTGCAACACCTGTGTGACCCAAAGATGAGCAGCCAAAAACCATTTTCACAAGCAGTCTGTTATCAGAGAATTCTCACTGTCTGGTAACACAAAGCATAGCAGGACATATAACAGAGTGCTCAAGATACATCATGTCATAGAGGCATATCATCTGAATCTCACTTTGACTGACAGCGAATCCTGATAAGAATCAGTTCTGAGTCAATTAATCATCATCCTCAACTCTGTATTTCCACCTAGATGTCTACACTATGCCCTCAAACATCAAGACGCATTTTACATGAGTGATTTAAATCAGGGATGCAATTTATCGATTGATGAATTAATCTAATGTTAATTAATCTTATCAATTGACTCAGAATTAAGTTACAAGCTGTGATTTTCTAAAAAAGATTTTTCTAAAAAAAAAGAGTTTTATCATGAATCAAGAGGATCTTTCCATAGCATACAAGGTTAAATATTTTTTACAATGTGATGAATAAGAAAGAAAGCATATCATTATTTTTTAACAATTTGTTGTGAGATCTGTATAAAAGTTGCATAGTCAAGATATATGTCTATAAAAAAAACAGCCATTTTTTAATGATAAAGTAAGGTTATATATACAAAGCATACATCCTAATAGTTAGTTTAAAAGTTATTTATGACCATAAATGGAACCGTGAAGCCATCTTCTGCATTAGCATGTCTTAACTTTGGCATCACCTCTCTTGAAAATACCAGAAAGGCTAAGGCATTTTCTCCCGGTTATTCCATCAGGATTGCAGTTTATGGGCGAAAGGCAGAGTCTGGACAGGTCGCCAGTCTGTTGCAGGGCAACAGAGACACACAAAGACATACAATCATGCACACACACACTCGCACCTAAGGACAATTTAGAGAAACCAATTAACCTAGTTATGTTTTTGGACTGTGGGAGGAAGCCAGAGTACCTGGAGAGAACCCACACAGGCACTGGGAGAACCACATTTAAGAGGTAATTTAACAACTTGATTCAGGTGCGTTGGTAAGGAGACGCATTTGTAACTTGAAGAATATTCGCCGTGGAAGTTTGACAATTTGACTAAACAATATTAACTTCTCAGAGTGAAAGGATAAACAGATTGTAAAGAAACCTTTATAATGAAGTAATATCAATAGATTGTGTTGGATTTAATTTACACTGAAGAAAATGTTTTTTCTTCTTAGTAAAATTTTAGCATATTGTGTGCTAAATAAGCCAGTTATGTTTAATATTCAGAGTTTGACCAAAGCACTGGTTATAGTCGCAATAGATAGGTAATATTTATTTATTTATTAGATATTTAATTCTATGCGCCGAATATTAATTTTATCATAAATCAAGGGTTTATTATTCAATGATTTCTTATGTTTAAGAATGAACAGTCCTCTAGTGGACGGCAGCAACATTACAACAATGAAATAATTTATTTTTAAGATGATGTTATCAATTATAAATCATGAAACAAATTTTAATCTAATAACCATTATGCAACATCCAATCCATCCATCCATTTTCTCCCGGTTATTCCATCAGGATTGCAGTTTATGGGCGAAAGGCAGAGTCTGGACAGGTCGCCAGTCTGTTGCAGGGCAACAGAGACACACAAAGACATACAATCATGCACACACACACTCGCACCTAAGGACAATTTAGAGAAACCAATTAACCTTGTTATGTTTCTGGACTGTGGGAGGAAGCCGGAGTAGCTGGAAAGAGACTGTATCTACATGGAGCAAAACAAGGTTTTGAGTTTAAAGATTAATCTGTCTGAAGCCGGAGAAGCTGTAATAGGTTTTGTAATACTTATACCATGGGTGGTGTAGTAATGCTGCCCCAGAAGTAAAGAACGCAAAGCATGAATAAAGAAGCAGGATGTAAGGAAGAAAGCGGAAGACAAAAAAATGGTCCATGTGTGGACCTACAAAAGAGAAACAAATTGTTAAAGTGTAATTTTGAAAAAAATGTAACAGCCTATGGAAAGATAGATTCTAAAACAAACCCAATATTCCAAAGTCGATTTTTGTTAATGTTTGTGTCAATTCATGCATGCAGGTGATGAGGTTAGACCAATATCACACCAACAAGATATATATATATATTTATACCTAAACTCAGCTTAGCCTAAGGGACTATGAACAGCACTTGTGTCAAAGGTAGTAGTCTTCAAGAACTCGAAAAGCAACACATCAAACCTTGATGTAGAGCAGGGATGTCAAACTGGTTCCAGAAAGGGCCGTATGGCTGTTGGTTTTCTTTACAACCAAGCAGTAGCACACCAGACTACAGTTATCTCATCAAGTCATCAGGTTAAGACTAGACTCACCTTGATGAGATAAATGGAGTCTGGTGTGCTACTGCTCAGGTGGAAAGAAAACCAGCAGCCACACAGCCCTTGCTGGAAACAGTTTGACACCCTTGATGTAGAGAAATTCAAGAACAGATGAGATCAAATATTTAACATCTGTCAGAAAGAAAAAGGTTACACAGTTATTCCTAAAGCTTTGAGAATCAAACAAAGCACAACAAGATCCATAATAGAAAAATGGAACAGTGGAGGGCCTTCCCATGAGCATCCAGTCTCTTTTATGACTCGGTCAGCAGGTGACAAATGAACCCCGAACAACATCTAGAGCACTGCAAGCCTCCTGCCTCAGTTAAGGTCACTGTTTATTATTCGGTAATAAAAAGACTGGTCAAAAATGTCATAGCTCAGAGAAGCTTTCATTTGCTAGAAAAATCTCAGTGATGGAAAAGACCATTGCCAGTTACTGCAAATGCTTAACGAACTACATGTTTATGAATGCATACTATCTGAGCACTGAACTAATGGTAAATTGGCCTGTACTAGGCCAGTATTGTTATTAAAACTTCCCAGAGGGAAACAGAATGCAAAAGTTACCCTGGCACCACGTGACAACACCAAGGGATACCATTCAAGTGGACTAGAGCTGTGGTACCAAACTGGCACGAAAATGCATACTGCATGACTGGATGAAGACAGATGTACTATATAATACAAAGCATACACTGTCCCTTGCTCTCTTAGAACAAAGAACATCCAGACAGCAGGCATATTAGCCTCTGTCCTTGCCTGTGGCTGGGACTGAAGGATACACAAATCCAACATCAAACAGGGGCCATGCTTTACAAAGGATTTAGTTCTTAACACCCCAGAAAATCCATATGTTAATCACAAAATAATGAGATCTACAGTTTAATAAGTTGTTTTTTTTTTAACTTTACCATATACAACCATATACTATCCATCTTTTCTTTCAGATTCAAAAGATGTAGAAGGAATGTACAATAAGCTATATATATTGATTTAGAAGAAATAAGCAGATACCCGAGTGCTGAACCATATGGCGTTTGAACAAAAAAGGAAAGCTGTAGGACACGCTTTAAACAGAAAGAGATACGAAATAGATTTTCCAATATGAAACGAATGAAGTCTCTATGACACATGAAATCTAAGGCCTATTTGTAACACAGCCTAACTACAATCGATGATTTTAGGCGGATACTGAACTGCGCATCAACGAATCTCCGGAAAATGCAGTCATAGGTGTAAACAGGACTTCCACACGGTACTTATACATATACACAGAGTTTGCCCATAAAATGTGGGTAGACTTCGGCAAACAAGAGGCATTCTTACAAATAACAGTGACGCTGGAGAGGACAAACCCACCCAGGCAAGGCAACCAGCAGCATCCCTATTTCTACCCTCCTCCAGATACCAGGAGAAATGCGACTACAGCCTGTGTTCAGAATGTATGCGATCATACATGCTGTTATTATTTTTTCTTTTTTTTTTTTTAAAGTAAATATAGATTACCTGGAAAAAGTCATACGTTGATGAGCCCGTTCCTCTCCAGACTCAGAGACGGAGCTTGCAGGCAGCGCATCCCTGTTACACTGACAGCCAGCGTACGGAGCGCAGCCGCTGATGACGGCGCCCCGGAACCAGCATAACATCAGAGAGCCCACTGCAGTTGTCTGGTTGGTGAAAGCAGTCCTGCTTTAGCTCACCCCGCCCACAGCACGAGTCCCATTGTTTATTGGATACCCCACTTAACCCGGTTTACCGTAAACAAAAATTTGAAATCGGTACTAATCTAGCTGTTAGCAGCTGCTGGCTTTCCTAAAAATTACTAAAATGTTCTAAATACTGCATTTAAGCTATTTGCATTGCGTGTAAATGTAAGAGAGGCGGATAGCTGAGGGGTTGAAACAAAAAATCAAAACCAAACAAAAAAAACAGAAAAAACACAAAACAGCCTAAATCTAATTAGAAACACTATTAAACTTTATTAAATCAATCTTTTTTTAGTATGTCACACTGCTATCTTTCATTCGTGGAGCTTGGAGGATAACAGTGAACCTAAAACCTGCTAAACATATCTAATTTTCTTGTTAGTTTCCTAATTCAGCTCCATATTACAAGTTTGGTTATAGAAAGATGGTTTTTCCTGGTTTCACTGCAGCTGAAAAAAAATTGCAGAGGAAAGACTGGGTGGCTTGTGAGTTTTTGCGTCATCATTTTATGACAGCAGCCATTGCTTTTGAGATAAGTGGATGATCACTTTTACGTTAATCCCCAAAGGTTTTCAGTGAGACAAAATAAATAAATATAGCCACAAAGTTAAAAACACCCATTTTAGACAATATTTACTTTCAATATTCTCTACCACCATATTTTTCATACGATAAAATGGGAGTAAAATCTAAGGACTAACTCTAGTGCTAGAGTTTTGGTGTGTGCTTCAACGTTTATATGTGCATTTAAATCTTTACCTGCAAAAAAACAAAAAAAAAACAAAACAAAACAAAAAAAAACCCCAACAACAATCAAATCATTTGAAAGGTTACAAAAACTTTTTAGAGGGTGAAGAGGTAATTTAACAACTTGATTCAGGTGCGTTGGTAAGGAGACGCATTTGTAACTTGGCCGCAGAAGTTTGACAATTTGACTAAACAATATTAACCTCTCAGAGTGAAAGGATGAATAGATTTTAAAGAAACCTTGAAGTAATATCAATAGATTGTGTTGGATTTAATTTACACTGAAGAAAATGTTTTTTCTTCTTAGTAAAATTTTAGCATATTGTGTGCTAAATAAGCCAGTTATGTTTAATATTCAGAGTTTGACCAAAGCACTGGTTATAGTCGCAATAGATAGGTAATATTTATTTATTTATTAGATATTTAATTCTATGCTCTGAATATTAATTTTATCATAAATCAAGTGTTTATTATTCAATGATTTCATATGTAAAGCTTTCTCACCCACTTCGACTGGTGGTAATAGGAAATAAAGTCTGTAAACTACAGTGTCTGATGTAAAGATATGTGATTATGGGATAATATCTACCAGGTGGTCGCTCACAGTTGTTTTGCCTGGTCAGAGGTGATAATTAGTCATATTTCATACATTGACAAAGCTCATGGAACTGAGTTATTAGAACCACAACAAATAAAAACAATTAGTAATATTAGTGTAGTATTGTGTGTTTTCAATTTAAAATCACAATTTACCAAGACAAAATAAATGGTACCCAGCAACAAAGCACCAGAGTATGTTAAGGTTTATATACAGCTACACATTAGGAGCGGCTGTAACAAAATAGTAAGTCATGGAAATGGAATGGGTTCAACAGTAAACGGCCAAATGGAATCAGAGACAATATTTTGCTGTGGACTATTAGTACTTTATTCAAGTATCTTTTTTTCTTAAAAGTAAGATTCAAATCAAGATTTTTTCAAACTCTTTTTTTAGCTTAATAAGCCATTACTGACAGAAAATACAAAATCTAAAAGTGCATTATTTCTCATTTTAGTGTTTCAGATACAGGCTAGCACTGCCACCTCCTGGTTAGAAACTCAAAAGAACATCTGTTTCTATTCCTAAATTAATGACAAGCCTAAGATGTTTATGTCTTCTGGCAAAAAAATATGGGAAAACATTCAAGACCCTTTTCAGTTTTTTAGTTGTCTTGGTGCATTTCTCTCAAGAGGATTAAAAATTTAGTGTAACCTCCACAATATTTAATCATTTGGGTGCAACCTTGGGGCAGTGTCAAGTTAATTTTATCCAATGGCATATGCTTTTGGACATGAAGCAACTGAGTTAATACAAATACAACACAAATATCTGCAAAACAAGCTCTTTTCACCCGCTTTTGATCACTATTATCTTGCTTTTGTCATATCTACCAAAATGAGCTATGCTTGTACACAGTGTCATTTTTCATACAACTAATAATCCTAATTTCAATCCGTGCATGCAAAATTGTTGAACGTGATGTAAAACTGTTTATATATTCATTTTGAAATATTTTTCTGTTTCTGGTCAAATGTACAAAAGTAACTTTTCTTCGGTGAACCTTATTTACAGTGATTAAATGAAGTGCGTGAACTATTACCTTCAACCAATGACATACATATAAGGTCAGCCATGTAGAAGAGGGGTGAGAAAATTTTGAGGATGGGCACAAAACTAAGAAGTGGAAAAAGAGGCTAACCACATAAACATATTCCTGATAAAATCAGAGCGACAATTGAGGATCATGTTGTAAATCACGATGGCTCAGGCTGGTAAAAGGGTGCAGCCAAAAGTTGGAAGAATCACTTAGATCAATTATTCAGACATTTTGTCTGGAGAATGAGTGAGATTCCTGTAATTTAGGGTAATCTGGCACAAACTAATTTGCTCTGCACTACTATCATACAAGAGGCTTGTATGATAGTGCATGACCTTGTAATCCTTCACTTGTAGACTTACAGTTTACTATAACTGTAGCTCAGAGATGGTGTGGCATAGTGTTTTGTAGAGCCCAAGTAAACAAAAAGAGTATAGTATTACAGTACTGTAAAAAAGTTATAAATGTTTGTGTTTTTTTCTGAACCTTGATAAGCATTGCAAGAGGAAAGCATTTGTGCAATGGTGGTTGCAAACAATGCTTTTAGGTTGCAAGAAATACAAATAGCTGATCTGGAAATCGAAAACATGTTTGAAAATATTCAATGACTGGATATTTAATATTATTCAATATTCGATATCAATTTCTACAATAGACGTACTCCTCAGACGCAATGAAATGTACATAAAGCAGTTGCATCGTGCACAATTCAAATAGAACTTAGTGAAGGAGCTGTATCACCATCATGACCAGGTCAATTTGGTTTGCATGCTTTACTCTGTTTAGTGCTTTACTGTACATCTATTGCTAAGCACTGCACTTGCATTACAATGTCACATATGTTACTATAACTGTATTTACAGTACATACCGTAGAATTTGTTGTACCTGATGCTTTATTACAGTGACTCTTTATTTTCTCACCCTATTTATAGTTCACCCTGGATTTGGTGAGCAGGGAATCACTGCACACATTCATATATCTTGTTAAAGAGAGATTCAATCTGACAAAAGGCAGAGAGCATGAAAGAAATCGCACTGGAGAGAGAGGAACCATTGATGTCCAAGGCCAATGAGGAGGGAATATTACAATGTGTGCAGCAATCTCAGAAAACTGCCTCCACCAATATTGCCCATCTTAGTCTGTACAACACAACACCTTTTGACTTTTTTGGATTCTCTTTATAGAGACATTTGTAGCACATGCCTGGATGCCTGTGGAGCATCTCCCTTCCTACTTTCTATTCCTAAATCCAATTGAGGGTTAGGGTTAGGATATGACTGGCGTCCACAAACCCAAATTACCTCGCTAGCAACCATGGTTGCAGCTTGTGATGACATTACAGCAGAGTCCTGCACAGGGTGGATTCAGCTCTCAAGAAGATACTTTCCTCTGTGCATTAACAGTTTATATTCATTGTGATATAGACGAAAATATGTGTCCAGACAGATGGGAGCATCTAGGTGTGTGTTTCACAGTATTTTAGGTTTTAAAAGTACTGTTTAAGGCTTACTGAGCCAAAGGAAGTTAATATTTGTTGTAAATGTTTCTTTTCTCCTGTTCCACAATGCTATGAAGTATACAGAATAAAATAAAGTGCACATCTAGTGTCTTGACTTTTTTCAGTTCTGGTTTTCAGAATGACATGCATGGTATTTAATGCTGTCTTGTCTTCATATGACATTAGTTTGTCACATTGAAAACATGTTCAACCTTTTGATGTGATTGTTGAAAGAGGCTGTTGTGTCCTTTTGTGTCCTAATGTGTCCTAATGTGTCCTTTTGATGACACTGACACTTCCATTGGTGTAAATATTTGCTTTTAAAAAAGAAATTACCCATTTGTACAAAGGGGCTTGCTTTTAAAACATAAACTACCCATTATGAGTTACTGACTTGCTGTTGTGCTACTGACATTTCAGTTTGAGAAAGTGACTTACTTTTGCAGATTATTTGCCATGTGTGACAGTTTGCATTGCATTTATTTTTTAGGGAAACTCCTCAGCACTAGTACAAACTTTAATAGTCTTGTCAGAAATGCACCTAAGCAAGTTAGAAAAACTGCATCAGTTAACTGTAGGAAACCATTTTATATCAAACTGAGCAAAAGAACATTTAATTTCTTGCCTTCAAAACTATGTTCTATTATAAGGCATTTAAAGGATGCAACATGTCACAAATGAAAATAGATGATGAAAAAACCCTCGAATAGATGAATAACATCTCTCATGAACATTTACAATATGAGTCACATTGTAATAAAACTGATGGGTCATCAGCTCCTGTATTTTCCCTGCCGACTGCATCGTGCATGAGTTTGTACAAAATGCAATGTAGTGTAATAGATCCCCACTGTGACTGAGAGGGACTGTTTTACACCGTGAATAAGGTCAACTGTTTATTTCTATTTTTCTAACATTGTAGAAAATCTAAACATTTAAATTCACTTATCCACCTTTGTATTTTCATTTTTCTTTTTAACATTTAAGGAAAAATGTTCATTCTTCAAATCTTTGGTTCAGGTTGTTTAGTTTGCATTCTCTGAAATATTAAAAATAGTATAACCATCTCATATTTCATTAATTACACAGAAAAGATTGAATTAAACTTTACAAAATTGTTAGATTCATCTAAATAATGGCACTAAAACAAATAGTAACCATCATCCAGAACCTTTGCTGCTTAATTTCTGTACAAAGAAATTTCCATTATTCGAGCAATATTACTGTTCGTATCTAACTTGATTTTCTCTTCAGTCCATTTACATCACGCTTCTCTTGGCACAGCAACATATTTTTTTTCCATGACAAACCTGTATTTTTCAGCTGATGACATAAAGTGTTCCCTCTTTTTTTTGCCACATTGGCTTTTACCCTATCAGAAGATCCTTGATGTGAAACAGCACCATGTGTTATTCAATAGAAACGGTGATAGTGATACTGAGAGATAGTACAGAAGCATTCTGTACACATTATCCCTTTGAGGAAAAAGTGCTGACCTTGAGCAGCTTGGATTTGAAAGTTCAACTGTTTAAGCTCAGAAATTCTAATAAAAAATAAAATAAAATCCAGCATCAAAGAGCTTTGAGGTTGCAGGTGCACTGAAGAAAAGAACAAGCTTATGAATAAACAAATAAAAGCCTGGGTTCTTCATCTGTACGTAGATTGACTTCTAGTTTGATGGGTGGATAGAAACACTCGTTTCTGCTCAGTACATACTGTATTCTAAAGACTTTCAAGTAGGAAATGCAAATAATGGTTCTACAACTGTGCAGTGAAACCAGCTATGAAAGAATTTTTGGTGTTTAGATTTTCAATGAAGGAAATATCAAAAAGATAAAAAGGGATGATTATTCAATTCTCTGCAGGCAGCCACTTTTTTACAAATTCAAGAAAACTTCTGCTGACAGGTCTTAGTATGAGCCCAAAGGTCTGTTTCACAAAACCTGGATAAGGGTTTAAGCCAGGATTTTCTGGATATCTGGGCTTAATTAAGCCTGGACTCAGATTTAAAGAAAGCAGTAAGATACATTAACGTGGGGATCTATTCTGTGCAGCTAGCCTGCTTTAGACCAGACTTGCTGGTGTTTGATGGGTGGGACGCTGACTGAACTCAGGCAGCGTCCCACCCATCAGAAATCAAGGACTTATTCTAATGATTCTTTTTTTGGTATTTTTAATCAGCCTAGATTAAAAACCATTCATAAATATTATTACAAAATCCATCCATCAATCTTCTCCCACTTCATCCATCAGGGTTGGGGTTGGGCCGGTGCCTATCTCCGGCAGACTATGGGCATAAGGCGGGTTCACACCTAGGACAGGATGCCAGTCTGTCGCAGGGCAACACATAGACACACAAAGACGTACAACTCACTCACACCTACACCTACCGTACAGCCCTTATGGTAGCCTATTTGATTATTACCCTTATAGTTTTTTTGTGGACATTGTTACTGTCTGAATGTGTTTTTGAAGATGTTTTTTTTGTAAGTCCTTTTTTTGTAAGTCCTTTATTAGACTACTGCATGTATTGGGGGATTAGAGAAATGGCTGATAAAGAAACAAAGGTGGTGTCTATAACAATGGGCCATAAAAGTAGCTCCAAGTACAATGGTGTACCAATATTTGAAATTTACCCCACATTTACCTTGATGATAGTGACTCAGGATTCATTCCTGAGTCCCCTGCACTAAACCATAATACTTCAACAACTACACCAAGGAGGGATGGAATGCTGTGGCAAAAAAATTTAAAAAATCTATCGCCTGTAAGACATAACAGATACAATATTACTTCACTGTTAATTTTTAAGTTGATAGTTGGTCATGCCAGGATAGTACAGATGATTTCCATTGATAGCTGATTAACAGCCTTTTGCTGAACTGCAGGAAACCTCTAAAAGCTGCAGGACAGGGGACCTTGAGGACCGAGATTGGGGAAGCCTGGTATAGAGTTTTGGCAGGATTACTCAGATGTTCAAAAGACTTTACTTTAATTACCTGCTTTATAACTGATCTGGATCTAAAAAAATACAGTTCTATCTTAAAAATATAATCAGAAAACTTCAAACAAATTAAAAACTTAACAAGATATTGCGCAAACTTTAAATCCTTTATTTCCACACTTCATTAACAAACAGCCGTCTCTCTCTCCCTTTACAGCTACTTGATGTGCATTACAAAAATAAACTGTAGGGAATATAATACCCTGTAATGTTAAAGTAAGACCCATTAAAGTAGAGTTTACAAAATATAACATTGCATCCACAAAACGCTGCGAGACTTCCCAGGCACAGGAAAACCACCTGCTGATCTAAACCTTATCAACACAACTGAATTTCCAAAATAAGTGTTATAAATAAAGTGAAATATTTGGGTGTAGTAATGTCTCACAATGGTATTAGGACAGAGCGTGTAAATATATTTGATCAGTTAGGGGAAATGACAAAAGGTCTGTTAAGCAAGAGACCTAACTATTCTTGGAAGAAATTTATTAACCAAAAGGGAGGGCATCTCAAAGATTATCTATCCTTGTCGCTTAATGTGTATTTCATGTCAAAATGTCAAAAGGAAAAACTCCACTTTATCCAATTTCTATGGAAAAACAAAACACATTATATTAGGAGATAACAGTTACTTAAAAGCTGTAATATGGGGGAAAGCTATGGTTGACATTCTTAAAATCAAATTTTTATAAACCTTTGTGACACATAAAAACTCAATGTGCTTTCATTTGCTTACTTAATAAAGAAGTTGAATTTCTAACGAATTGTGATTTTAAAATCACCAAAACACCTCTATGTTTATCTAAATTCCACAAACAAATACTGCATTTTGGTTGAATCACAACTTGACACCTCATAATTCTACGTATTGGACTAGCAGAAAAACATTCACCTGAGACAACAATTCGATTTCAAATGCAGGATTGGTTTGGCAAAAACATAATATTGATTAATGATTTATTTATAATAGTGAATGGTGTTGACCTTCTCATCCTCTGTGGACCAAATAAAATCTAAATTGTGAAATTAAAAGTTTTTTTTAATGGTTTGTAAGTATATTCTGTTGTCATTCTTTACATTTTAAATTCATTCCACCTTTAAATTTGTCACATATATTGTTTTTCATTGATTCACCTTCATCCATTGTAATACTAAGGGCCATATATCATATTCATTGTTGCAAGTGGAGAAGAAGAAGACACTCCTTTACTGGATTACTTTAAAATATATCACAGCTCCTTGTTGGTTTTAAAAGGCTGGGAAACAGAAGGTTAAATCACCAACCTCCAAATGTTTTAGTTATTACTTTTTTAATGTGTCCTTCAATGGACATCTACTTTTTTTTTTTTTTTTTTTTTTTTGTATCTTTTCTTGTATCTTTACTGCCCCCATGCGCTTGATTTTTTTTTTTTTTTTGGTAATCCTCTGCGAGAGTTTGTATTGTACCTTCTCTTTAGGAAAAAAAGGATGAAAATATGTTTATTCTCCAAGAAAAAAAATCTTTATTAACATTTTACACGTTGTAGTTTAGTGTGATGTTTAGGGGAAATAGTTCATTCGCTATTTTTTCAATAAAGCAAAAACAGAATGCTCACCGTAAAACGACCCTGAAGCTACCAACACCTCATAACAATGGTTCCGCCCCGTCACTGCGCCTCCCCTGCCCCAATAGACCAAGTAAACCAGAGTGAAAATGTTAACGTTAACCTCTATTTAACAACATGTAGAACTGACTACTTAACAGACAATTATTTATTGGCAACTCTGACCCATTCCTAAATAGAAAAACTAACAATAGATGTATGAGGAAACTAATAATTAGAGACCATAAGAGAAAGCCAAACTATATTATGTTGCTCTTTTTGTCTGAACACAACCAAAAAGAAAGCCTCTGCAATAAACCTCATATTATCCATTGCGAAACTCTACATCCACAGCTGTAAATGTTCTAAGGCAAAACCCAGATTTAATTTCTTTTTCACCTTTATGCTAGTACAAGAGCCTTAAAGACTTTATTGCTATGTAATGAATTTATTATGTAATCTGCCAAGTTCTTGTTTTCTTTTTTCTGACTGTATTCTGTATGTTCTTGCATTCCCTATCCCTTGACAATAAAATGTTTCTATATATTAAAAACATTTAAAAGGAAATGTTTCCAAGTAACTATAAGGAATGTGGTGATATTTTTAGGTGAACCACAAAAGATGTATTTTTCTCTGTGCTGTCAGCTCTTGGCCTCTTTGGAATTTATACATCTTTACCATTAAGTCTGCTTCCCTTCTCCATCCATTCAGCTCCTTTATCATTGTTGCATATTAGTTCCTAGCATTCATATATTTGATTTCAGAAATATGCAGAGATTACATTAACTAAAGGTTTTACTGTTGCTTAGCAGCCCATATCAAAAGAATTTGTTGAAGATAAATTACTTATGTTACTGTGCTCTTCTCTCTTTATAAAACTTTAATTATAAAACTTAAAGAGCCCTTAAAGCAAAAAACATAAAACTTAAAGCAAAACAAAACTATATTTCCCTCTTCTTTTTAAAAAGGTATGGCTACATGAAAGTTTTTTAAAATAAAAAATATTATGTAATCATGCTAAACCATAACTCCATATAATGCTTTTGAAATCATTTCAATTTTTAAACGCTAATCTTTTAGATGTGCTGAAAGCAACCCAATTATTATTTATGCCAGTACCTTAAAAAAATTGTTATAACCTGTTTTTTTTTTTTTTTTGCTATTGCATGCAATTTACTACTGATGTTGCTTTAAAAAATCTAAATAGCATGTTTGTTGCATTTGTATTGAAGGCCTATAGTTACAATTAATTAAAAACATGACCTTCGACTTCATTTAATGCTTGTCTTCTCCTATTTCAAGACTCGTTATCTTCTTTTTTTTGGACAGCAAAGCTTCGTCCTTGACACCAAGATGAGCGCAGCTGATTTATGAGTAACACTAGAGATCGCCAGAGAGCCACGTTCCACGCGTGGCTCCGGGCGAACGTGAACGGTGAGTAAATGCTCCATATCGGCTGTGTGGGCCCATTGCCTGCAATGGCATCATGATAATAATAAAAGCGCAGACTGCTCCCAATAATGACTCCAATGAAACCCGCGATATGGGTTCAACACGTGAGCAACAGATTAGACCTAAAGCACAACTTGGACAGGTTGTGCGTAAAGGTATCCTGTATCAGAAATCCTCCCAGTACCTCCGGCTGTACAGAGGGTGTAGATGACTGAAAACAACAATCACTGTCTTTTGCTTCAGCTTTGACCTGCGCTTTTCCTAATATTTTAAGTAGAGATTGTGACAAGACTCAAATATTTCGTTTCCTGATTTTTCGCTTGATTGAACAACAATCCTCTTTATACAAATAAACTACACGCACACACATGCGCGCGCAGGAAACCCCCCGATTTATTCCGTTTTTAAAAAATCAGGTCGAGCTAATTTTTGAGGAGCTCCCAGGAAAGTCCGGTTGTACCGTGATGAAGACCTCTGATAAAACGGTCAGCATCACTAAGAACGTGCAGATTCCTCGCCTCATCTCCGAGAAGACGACCCCCTACCGACTTACTTCACGTCACCCCGCCCGTCTGCCTGCCGTCTCCTCCTTTAAACCCCTCTGCTCCGACTAGTCATTTGAGCAAATGCGGGCTCAGGCGATAAACATACTCGGAGAGAAAGTGGACAGAGCCAGAACACAGACTCCAAACCTCACCTAGACCATAGCTACTCCAACTGGAGGAGAACGGAGAGGAGGACGCACAGCGCACAAGTGCAGGCGCGTCTCAGTGTGCCAACAGAAGAAGGCATCAGGCGGGCAAAGAGAGCAGAAATACATGGAATAAGAGTTAATCTCGACAACTCTTTTAGGAAAGCGCATAGCTTAGTTGATAGTCTAAATGAGTACATGGTAAGAAGAGTCATGCATCTCAACAGAGAAGAAGACAGCAAAGGTGAGCAAAAGATTTCATCGTCAAATTGGTGGATAATTTGAAATCATTTCCAGATGCAAAGCTCTCGCGTTGGTTGTCAGACGCCCTTGAGTTGGCCATATTGATGTCAGGTGCGCGCATGTTTTTTTTTTTTTGTATTTTTTTATTATTCACCTTTTTGTCACATAAAGCTAATAGTAATTGCTTTGATGGTCTGTGATTGATTCAGCGTGTTTCACCAAAACGCACCGAGAAGCACAGAGTAGGAGTCTTGCATCCACTGAAGGTGGCAGGATAGTTCGAGACAGCCACTTGGGCACTTGTTGTGCTCTATTTGGATTCGCTGTGTCCAGGTCTGTTCCAGGGAGGTGAGTCGAGAACATAAGCACAAGGTCACAGTGGTGGGAAGCCCTTGCTATGAGGTGTTGGTATTACTTGTGACTGAGACATGTAATGGGAAGGGAGACTTAGAGAACAGACGGTGGGTGATGACACAAGCCCCCACTTCTACCTAATGAATAATATAGCTTTGGATGCATCTCCAGGAGTCACCCAGTGTCACTTCCTTTGAAAGCCTTGAACTGAGGTCCAGGTCACTGCAAAACACCTGATATTGAATGAGATGCCTGTGGACTTAATGTAGCCTCTATGTCATTATACACACTGTTATGAAAACAAGTGTTAATTATTTTAGGTCCACCACACCCAGTTTTAATGACTGGTATCTAGTGCATATTAATGCTGTTCTGAAATACTGAAATCCCACAACTCTATTGTGAATGCACATGCATGATAAGTTGTGGCAGATCATCCAGTTTGGGTGATTTTATTATAAAATACAAACTGATTAGACCATAAAAAACATTCACCATATCAAGCTATGGTTGGCTTGTTTCTGTTTACTTTATCCAGCTATAAGTATGCTGTTTTTAGTGAGGTGCTCCCCATGTGGTGAGTGGTGCTCTGTAAAGTGGCACATTGCATCATATGAAATGTTTTACGACCTCATTGCTAGATACGGGTTCACCAGGGACAAAAGATGAGTCACCGTCCGCGAGGAGAAATGATTCCATGATAACATAACAAATTAAGCTTGTGTGGTCATTTTTGTTGCTCATGTTTTAGAAAGAGAAATTTGCTCACATAGTTTAAAACAAAATTTTTTTCTCAAACCTTTCCCTCAGTTTAAATCTATCTAAAGTATCTAAAGTTTTAATCTACTGCAAAGACTTCTAAGTCAGATTTGATGCCTTATTTGTACTACTTTTGGGAAAAAGTGGAGGTTCTGTTTTAGAGTGTGCAAGTTTGCAGGATGTGCATGTAATGTTCGAACTGATATTTCGATGTGAAGAAATAGGACTTTGTGTATGTGTATATGTTGCATCTGTCAGCCTGTAGGAGACAGCATGTTTTTCTATACAGCATATCTCAAAGCAAGAGAGAAGTGCACAAGGGTCATGCGAGTCAAAGAGAAGGTTAAATATAATAACTGAACCCCTCCTGGAAGAATGTACTTTATTTCTTATCTTAAAAACAACACTGATATTTCAAATTTTGTATATCATGTTCTTCAACGGGGAAGCCTTTTTTTAAGAGTTAAAAATCTAAATCAACACAGATGTTTCTTTCTGCTTATAGGTTGTCCACAGTGTCAGAATGGATCCAATCAATAACTCACGGTCATTAGTGGAAAGTAACACTCCAGCCTCAAGCTTTAATTTTCACGTTCAGTTATCTTGGACAGTGAGCACTGTACGGTTTTCTGAAGCGATCATTTCTTTAGAAATGGATTTTGAGAAAGCTCCTCACCCCCCAAGCATGTCTGATCTATATCTCAGATGAAAGTCGGTGTTGTCAAAGTTTGGCTGCATTTGTGAGTGCAATTATGTTAATGCAACAAGATTGTTGGTTTAAATCCGTGCCTGAGTTCTTTTGCATAGAGTTTGTAAGCTCTCCTGTGCAGTATTTGGTTCTTTTCCTGGGGTTTTTCCTAGTGTCTAAACATGACTGTTGGTCTCTCTAGATTTCCCTGTGCGTTTGTCCATAGTTGCTTCCTCCTTATGTCTACTGTATTGCCTTTCCCTGTGACGGGCTGTGTAAATCTGTGGGTTCATGAAGACAAAGAGACAAACGTAATCATTTCTATCAAATATCTTTATTAGCATATGCTATGCCAGGTGTTTTGAAAGTTTGCTATGGACATAAAGTCACAGAAATCCAGAGAAGTTTAGAGGATCAACAAACCCTAACAATGTCAAATTTAGAACCAATGCACCCATGGAAATGTTTCATGTCTCCATGCAATTATTAACTTAACCTGTTCAACGTGGTTTTTTATGAGGGAAAAAAACTTTACATTTGACTCATGAGACAAGAGGATTCAAGGTATTACAAAATATTGGTCTCCTGAGAAAAAAGGATTTAATCACAGAGTTTAAAAAAGGAATATTTTTGTTTTGACAAATAAAAGGGTTTTCCAAACCACAAGCTCTGCTTCGAGTATCATTGAACAAGTAGGAATAACTCAGCTTGAATTTTATTTTAAAAAAGATAAGTATTGAAGAAATGCCCCATCCAGGTGGTCATAATTGTAGAAATAGAATTGAGATAATCTTTGTGTGTTTTCACAGACTTATACTGGACTTACTTTAATAACTAGCAAAGGTTAAACTTATTGTGGCTAAATATAAGAGCAACATGTGATTATATTTTTTATTAGTGCTATCCTGGGTGTTATTTAACAAGGGAAGAATGCAGTAGCAGTTGGTATTTTTCCTAAACCTGTTGCAAAAACTTGCTTTCAAACACCATTACTTGCTTTGATTTCACATCAATCTTTGTAACTTTTAACTCTGAATCTGTAGCTTGGCAACTTTTTATTCTGACCCTTGAGCAGTTTGCTTGTAGTCTGAAAGCGTGCCCGTCCCAGTGTGCCCAGAACAGAAAAAGTGGATGTGACATAAGATGATCCCATTTGAGTAGGGGAAAGAATAAGATTTTGCAAGAACTCAAATTAAAGGGCGGAATCTCTCGGGGCAAGGTTAGAGGAGTATAAAACATGTGGACCCACTGCTGCATTTCAACACCAAAGTACAAAAGCTGGATCACATTGCTTGGCCCAGTCTAAAATTGTGTGTGTGAAAGAAAACCGCGACAAAGATATGAATTCTCTCAAATCAACTGTTTCTTGGACTGATTCCTGGATCAGCTGCATTAATGCACCTTCAGAAGATGGGATTCATGGCATTCATTGGCTGAGCCATGGCCGTTTGCATGGATTGCTACAGAAAATAGAACCAATAACTGCTCAAAACTGTTGATAATCTTCTCCTTCATCTGTCATACACAGCTGGCTGATAGCTTGCATTAATGCCTTGCACATCAAAACAGTTTAATAAAATAAACATATTTTGCACGTTTTACTATGATTTGTATTGAAATAGCTTTTTGTCAAGTATTTTATATAAATGTCAGTCTTTGTATTACACAAGAAGCAAAGATGTTATTTTCTCTACCTTTAAGAGAAAAGAGGAACAGAAACCATAAATAATAGAGAAATACTTTTTTGCAAACCTAGATTGATGCTTAAGATTGAAACATCTGTAAACTAACTGTGGCTAATCATATGTTTTCTTCCTTCTAAATTACTTCATTCACACTGTTAGTCATATTTACCTTTTAATACGATTAAAAAAAGCTGTCCAACTTTTAATGTCAGGTATCAAAAAACCTTATAACGTGGTGCCAAAGACACTAATTATGAAGCTGGAAAATGAGCTGTCAGAGATAACTGCCTAATATTAGCGGCATACAAATTCAGCTTGAATTGTGTAATTAATTTAAAAACTAATGGACTGGAATCTTATTAGTGGTTTGAGACAAACTGGGTAAGAGGGAAAATAGACAGAGTAGTAATTACCAGAATTGGAAACAAAGGTATTTTTATTCCCTGTTTAACTGTGAGCCACAGTGTTGGGACGAAAGGTACTCACTTTCACAGTCTCAGAAGAAGCAGGGGTGAGGACTATAAAAGAGAAATACTCTTCTGTTCAAATCCTCTATGCACATATTTATAATCAAAGATGAGTATGATAGAAGATCCCATCAAAATGTAGACCCAATTTAAAAGTCAAACTGTCAGAGCCAAAGAAAAGGCACAATGTATCATAGAGCGGGAAAGAGGTTGTCTTCTGTCTGGTGAGAAAGACTTGATAAATAAATTCCTCTTTTGCATGAAGTCGTCACATGAATTTTTCTCAAGATGTGCAAGTTTGAAATGAAGGAACAGAAACAAGGCTTCATGATGAAATAGGTCAGTATATTCCTTTGGCCTTTTGAAGAAAACAAAATCTTTTTTAATGGCTACACCATTGACATAATTAAACTCTGTTAGTAGAGTACCTGGGTTGTCCACAAGTTTAGACCCCTCTCCAATCATTCTGCCACTTCTTAAGTGTAGAATCCTAGATCCCTTCTTGCTGGATCGTGATGCCTGCAATTTCATCAAGTTTTCTTTCAACAATAAAAAGGCTAATTTTAAAAAAACAGTCCCACAACTTCCTAAACAAATGGTGTTCCTACTCATAGTCTGCCAAGCTTTTTTTAACACTTCCATTACCTTTAAAGATGCTGATTAGTCATGGCTGTCATCATCCTTTACATCTATATTTCATATTCCTCCCCTACGGGCATAGATACAAGCAGATATTCTTACTTTGAAAAATGGTTTGTCCTCTCCACCATCACCCCTCTCAATACCCTCTAAAAATTTCTTGAAACTTATCATAGCAGCTCCTAATCTGCCAGTACCACAATAAAATATTAATTGTGACTAATGTGTACTTTACACATTTGTTAATGTTAGAACATCCAGTATGAATCTGAATTTAAATGTATCATTTAATTTTTGTTGTTACTTAAGATTTACTAACCCTAATAATGTAGTTATATAAGTTTATTTATAACTAGATATTTGTTCTCAATGGATGGGGTGTTTATAAGACATAAGGTTTCTATGCAGTTGGGAAATGTTAAGAAAGTATGCAATATCTTGCAAATATTAAGTCTATATTTTCTTGCCATCCATCCATCCATCCATCCATCCATCCATCCATCCATCCATCCATCCATCCATCCATCCATCCATCCATC
>JAUZNJ010104028.1:0-20846 GCA_034780135.1 Jordanella pulchra | reverse complement strand
AGGGATACCAAAGAAGGATACCAAAGAAAGTGAGAAAAAAACATGCTACTCTTAAGACCTGGCTTTATTTTGATTAGAATGTGGTTAGGACAAGTAAACTAGCGGAAAAAATAAAGTGTTTTAGCAAGCTAACAACATTCTCTCTTTTAGCATAGCTCATCAATTTAATTGTCAGGGCACTTAAAAAGAGATAGATTCTAATTTTTTACAGTCCTATAATGTGTCAGATGAGAAAGAGTCAAATTGTGGGTGTTCTGATTGTTATTTTTTATGTCTTTGAAAATGTTTCAATTGTATTAAGTCACTGAATTTGTTGAGAACCCTCCTGTTTGTCAAGTGACAATGAACAGCTATTATATTGTGAATTGTAACAATCCCGAACAAATATTTGA
Source organism: Jordanella pulchra (assembly GCA_034780135.1). NCBI lineage: Eukaryota > Metazoa > Chordata > Actinopteri > Cyprinodontiformes > Cyprinodontidae > Jordanella > Jordanella pulchra. Next base: position 20,454 of record JAUZNJ010104028.1, on the reverse strand, counting down.
TTGAACAGTTGAGTGACTACTACCCATGCATGTGGTGCTACTGGAAATGAAAACACAAATTCAACGAGCACAATGAGCATAACCTGCCCCGTGGTTTGGCATTATGTCAAGAAAGAACTTTAGAAAGTGGGCTTTAGCTGGTTAAAATCAAAATGTCTTCAAAATTAATTAAAAACTTCTCATTCCAACAGGGTAAAACCTCTTTCAATGACAAGCTAGTGAAACTTTTTGAGTAACCAGAATTTTCACTTATTGTATGAGCATAGAGTAACAAGAAACAATGCTCTCTCCACTTGCTGCACACTGCTCAGTCAGCTGGTTGAAAAGGCTAAAACCACCTTCAGTCATTTTGATTAAGTTAAAGCAGTTCAAAGCTAATAACAAACCTGTAATCTGATTGTCATGCAAATTTTAATATCTGATTAGAAGTTCACTAAATTTAGCTGATGAAGATCATATTTAAAAATCAAATACAAAATTGTTTAGAAAAATTACAATGAATGTATCAATTAATGTGTCATAGCATTTTCGCAACGGCAGAAGTTTCATTGTATTAACAAACTTATAAGATTCATTTCTCTTGCAATTGAGTTTAAGTTTTGCTGTGTTGATTCTATAATAAAGTTTTACTTTATATGATAAAGCTCTAATAATATTTTCAAACCCAAATCTTACAATGTAGTATGCCTATTTCTTTTTTTTTGTACTATGCCTATTTAAGAGCAGTGACTGATGCCAACAATGAGCATAAATCATAACCACTGAAAATGACAACTTCAGCTACTAGAAATGCCACATCTCCTTTATTAGAAGCAACTATGAGAGGTTAACCACAAGTAAAAAAGAAAACCATTAATTTTTAAAAATTATATAACATTTAGTAAGGATCCAATTCAGATGAGCAGACTTTTTACAAGGATACGAAAATAGCACAATAAATGTCAGTCGCCAATTTTAAAATACCAAGGCAGCGTCTAATGGTTTTTTTGTGATCAGCGTCATCAAATATTATAAATGTGTCACACCTGCCAATGATGTCACAATCAAGGTAATATAGAAAGGGACATTAACGCATCAGTTTATGTCTACATTGCTTGCATCTACAGCTAGGAATCAACTGTCATGCACACATTTAATACACATCCACACTTCCTCAAAAAAAAAAAAAGTCTCAGGTTACATAAAATGTTTAAATTATGGGTTAGCGATTTCAAGTAAGTATGCAATGCTTCTTTTTTCTGTTAAGCTGGATTGCTCCAATGTTGTGTGTTTCCATATCCAAACCACACCGCGGGACGCTCCTAGCTCAGTGGGATAGTCTGAAAAAATAAATACCGCCATAATTACAGAAGAGAGAGACAAGGGACATGTCTGACATGACAAAACCCAGATGGATATCTCAGGCTGACCCCTGTCAGTTTGCTCTGTGGATCGTGTATATTTGTATGATTGGTATGTCTGGACCCTCTTTTTTTATTATTTGCTTTAGCAGAAACACAGAATTTGGTACATATCAAACTGAGCACCGCCATTCTAGATTGTCATGCATTTTATGGACCTGAATACGAAAATTTTGATGTGAGTTTGAACAGGTAGAGAAGATTCGGGAGACAGATCAGAACAAACATGCTGACACAAATAGAGAGTCTGAAAACAGAGGAAGAGCTGAAAGAAGAGACTTAGAGTACTAGGAAGAATCTCTGGATGTGATTTGGGGAAGCTTAAAGTAAATATTTATTTCCCATTGCAGGGCCTGTCAGTGGTAACATGATGGATTCACCGCCCAACATCTTCCAACACACACCGATGCTATTCAAAGACGGCTGTCCCCCTTGTGTTTATGGTGGCATGACTTACACTGTGGCAGACCTCTACACAATACAAATGCAGAGTGAGATCCTTACTGTGCGGGCATACAAATACAGTCATAGCCACACACACACACACACACACACACACCTACGGGCATAGATATATAGCTCAGCACACGTGTCTCCTAACGACATTTCTTTGTTGAACAGCAGATTACCAGCTAAGCTTAAACCCAGCTTGTTTTGCACTTGCCTTCATTCTCTGTGTTTGACTGCAATGCTTATTACCAATCGTTATGGCTACACAATATACAGTATGAAGAATTTTCTTTTGGAGTATTTCTATCATTAACCCAAATTCATATACTGTAACTTCTTTATGTCACTATCTTTTCCTGACAAGAGAAAACAAATATATAGAGTAAGAGAATAAATGTTGACGAACATTTAGAATGTCTAAAAGGAATAGAGAAAAGTTAAGCAAATGAAATATTTTTTACTCCTGTTACAGTACCCTTCAAAAGTATTCAGAACCGTTGGACATTTTTACATTTTGCTTTATCAAACAAGCAAACATCAAATAAAGACCAAGAAAAGTGTAGCAATATTATGAATTGAAAAGAAAATTAAAGATATATATTTCTTCTATGTTTTCGAAAATACTCAGATTTAACTGGTTTGGTGGATTCCACTATCAACAACTTTCTCTGCAAACATTTTAAGTATGTCTCTTCCTCCACATCCAGAAGATAATTTTTGTACCTCTTTCCTTACAAAATATCTAATTTCTACAGTGTCTGAGTATAAATATGTGAGTCGTATCACATATTCCCGAGTTTCTTCAGGTCTGAACTTTGACCGAGCCTTTCTAACCTATGAAAATGCTTAGATCTAAGCCATAACCTTGTACATCTGACTATATTTTTAGGGTTGGTGTTTCTTCAGAAGGTAAACCTCAATGTCAATGTTTTGCAGCCTGTAAGATGTTTTTGTAGTTGTTGTTGTTTTTTTACATCCAGGATTGTCCTGAATTCAAACATTCCCAGAGAATGACATTTCTACCAACATGTCTACCTTTATGTAGGTCAATATGTGAGCACCTACTATGTTTGCTATGTCCCACATAGCGTGTGGCATACCTAAAGCAAGACTTGTTATGGCTTTCTTTCAATAGTGGCTTTACTGTAAACTCCTACAGAAAAACAACAGTAAAACATTTCCCATAGAAGGCAGATGTTTAGAGTCCACAACTTACAGATATCCAATAGAATCTTCCATCTGACCTGTTGATATCTGCAGTTCCTCTAGAAATATTGCCTCCTTTTCTGATTTATGATTTCTATAGAAAGGTTTTCAGTGTAGCTGGCTGGAGAGTCGGTCTTTCCAACTCTCTCCATAGTTAAATGGGAGCTCTGATTATGAGAAAAGCCTGACTATTGCTCTATAACCTATACTTTTATCACTTTACTATAAAGTTCACCTCTAATCTTTATTGTATGTTCCTTGGTCAAGATGATGCACTTTGTTCCCTTACAAATCTGTATAGAAACAATTGCTTGAGCTTTTATGCTTCAAATTGCACAAAGATGACTTCTCTTGTATTTACAAATCAGGTGATTGTAGGCAACTGGTTTATCTACTGTCTTTTTATAATATCAGAGTAAGGGGGTTGAATATATCAGAGGACAGTCTTTCCTGAAAAAATTTGTACTTTTCTTTCCACTCCAAGTTCCAGTTCAGTGGGTCTTAATACTTTTGAATAGCATTCTGTATGATGATTTTTAGTCAGTTGTCTGACAATACTGTTTCTGTAACTCCTCAAGATGCTTTCTCACTCACTAAGAATTGTGAAATCTAGTCCGGGAAGCTTAATCACATCTCAGGAGGCCATTTTCTCAGGGAAAAACCAAATCCTTGGCTCATCTCAGTGATTGGATGGGCCAGTCAGTGAGCCTGCGGGCTCTCTGTCCTTCTGTACAACCCTGTCTAGTCATCCTGCGCCCCTTAAGTCCTCCTTTTTTTTCTCTCCAATTTTCTGAAATAGTCTCCCTAACGAGCGAGCCCTTCCCTATTCCCAGCTACAAAAACAGGCGTTGGTGGCAGAAGATGCTTAGGGAATGTGGTTATTATTGCATAGAAGCACACACATTTTTAGAGGCCCCTCTCCAGCAGTTTGGTAAATGATGCCCCAAACTTAGCTGTGAGCATGAATGAGTCCAAAGTATCTTCCTATTCTCATCCCCATCATTGTTTCCGAGCTAGCGTATGACTTATGACTAATCACATTAATAGAAAAAAAAGAAACTTTCCGTTACCCCAGTATTCTTTTTTTTTATCATCCCATGACATTTTTTCTAATGCTGTGCAAATCGTTAAGATCTTTCCCTCAGTTTGTATCTACCTGTCTCCTCAGTATACAGTCTACATCCATTTTTTTTTTCTTTTTAAGGAGCAGGCGGGAGTAATTGAAAAAACATGGCCGTAATTTGCTATGACATGTTTCATTTCTGACCTCACTTCAGATAACCATCTTGCTCACTAAAGCTTTTTCTGCATTTCCTATCCTCGTTCCCACATCCAGCAAAACACACTGTGGATGAGCCAGGCCATTTTATTTAAGTCTTCTTTCAAAAATGTACTCACACATACAGCTTTGTGGCTACTTAATAGGACCAAAATGTTTGCTTATGCTTTGTAGGTCATTTAAACAAACATGTTCCTCTGGAGTCAAATGTGGCCTAAATCTCCAAATGCTGTCAATCATTTTTTTAAAATACATACTCAACAAGCTTTTAATGATCTCATTTCTGCACATATTTTTTCATAAATGAGCATAGGCCATTTTAAATTTGAGTAAAAAGGACCACAGGAAAAGTTATGACACTACTGGCAACTTTGGTAAAGGTTGATGTTTAAGCTGGGGATAGCAGGAAGTGACCAAACAGTTCAATATGGGTACTTGGGTGAGCTGGAGTGAGAAAGAGAGGGGAAAAAAGATTTACAGGCACAGCACACTCTGCTGCCAACCCCAAAAGCCACAAATATGAACGTGTTCCCTGAGAAGTCGACCATGTGAAAACAAAAGTGCCTGGCAGTGGGCAGCGGAAAGAGAGGTTGAGGGAAGGGGGGAGAGGCAGAGAACTGTCGGAGTTTAATTTAGGTGAGAGGTCAACATGAAGCCAGATCCGGAGGACACAAACCCAAGATAGCATGTCCTCCTCCTGCCTCATGCCAAAACACAAACATATAGAACACATGGATGCTCTCTTTATTACAGATATAAAAATTGGGGGGGGCAGGTTCATATCAAACTGATTTCTCACTGCCTTTAAGACTTCTCTGCCACAAAACACCAGTAATCTAACCTCTTGCAGGAACACATTCATATGAAAACATTCTTGGTCACAGCAAATGAATCAACTGCTAATGTATTTTTTGCAGTTATTTATCTAATTGAGTATTGGTACAATTGCCTGACAGAGGGATAAATAAATCAAACATGTTAAATTTGTTGCCTTGGAAAAAAGATTTAAGGGACACCAAACTTCCAAGCTAATTTTTCCCACCAATAACCAATGTATATCTCGACAGATGCTCGTACTTCATCAAATTCTATGTTCTCTTTTGGAAACCCAAGCACTTAACAAATGGCTGCCAACACTCATAACAAGGACAGCACCATTCAGGCCCGCTTATTTAGCCAATGGGGAAGCTGTTGAAGTGCATCAACTGATCCCTTTGGCTGCTGGAACAGCTGCAGCTCCCTGCCTCCAACCTCATGTGCATCAACGAGTGATGTGTGTGTAAATGTGTAGGGCTTATTGTAGGAGAAGTGTTGCTGTGTGCGTACACCTTTCCTGAATATGTGTGTATGCGTAATGAGAATTTGCATTGCACCGGCCATCAGAAAGACCTCATTCACAGCTTCAGCAAAGCTGGCCAAAGGCTAGCCTCAAGATGTTCACACTCCAGACCTGCCAACTGTGAACAGACTAATCTCTGTCTCTCTTGAAATCATCAACACTGCCGTTTTTTTTTTGCTAATAGGTTACAATAAAAATATATTTCATTAACTATTCTGCAAACAAAAGATAGATAAAAGAAGACTTTTTAATTTTACCAAAGGTTGAATGGTTTTCATATCAGCAAAACCAAAAGAGATACCAAGACTTATGACAACTTTCTGGTTTTCAGTTCTCTCTGTATTATCCAGGGGTGCAGTCATGCCAGGTGACTCACTCCCTACAGTAAATCCTGGTGTCTTGTCCAGCTGGCTTTTTAAGTTAAATGTATAATTCTCTTGAGGCATCATTATTTTTTTTTTACCTACCCCTCTTCATTCTTGTTACTCAACTAACTTAAAGGAGGCCCATCTCTTCTGAGACACAAACAAACCTTAAAATTTTGTCCCTAGTTTCAAAGAAAACATGCATTTAAAACAAATTTATTTTGCAAGTATTGGTTCAATTGCTCAAGAGCATCCTGATCCTCCTTATTATTAAAAAGCATCTTCAATCAAGATCTGATGCCTACTAAAAACAACATCATCTTGAAACCTTATGAAAGAAATTTACCTACAGAGTAATAAGCACCACCGTGCCTTGGCAACATTTGAGTGCACATGAGTTTAAAGAAGCAGCTGTGAGATCTCATGCTGCCAAATCACCTCTTACAGATCTTTAGGAACTTTCTCAAGCCTACAAAAAATACAATATCCATGTATAACTCCCATGACATAAACAGAAGAACAAAATGTAATAGCTTATTGTTTTTAAATTAGTTATCAAATATATTCTTGTTTACATGCTGCCTTTGTATTCCCTTTTATTGCAATTTATATTTTTGGATTTTTTTATAACTAAAGAACAGATCTCAAAGAAAAAAGAATATTTTTACCTATATTATATCGCTTATACATATGCATCTTTCCAGTTCCTCCGACAACTAGAAATAAATAAGTCCATATCTTATTGTGGAAGATCCTGATTTTGGTCTTCCATAAAGTTACTAGTTTCAGTGTTTTATTTGCTTTTTGGTGTTAATTTAAAGGGAGTTGGGACACAGTCAATTGACTGTCTGGTCTATTAATGAGAGAAAAAGACTGTTTGTTTGTCTACATGCAGCTTAGGCATACTGAGCAACCCCAACTGAAAAGTACAAATTTTACATTGAATTTTACCAATTTACTGTGAGTGAAAAAGATGCAGCCCTGTTTTAACAACTCATATGACTATTTTGGATTTAGATTAATTTACTACTACTATCTGATTAGACAGATCACCATAAGATGATGTGAGTTTTATTTCCCTTTTATTTTTTCCTATTCTGATTTTCAATAGCTATGTAGAAAAGGTACAGTCAACGTAAACTGTGTAGTTCATCAGTTATTTTTTCTTATTCTTTGGTGCTTTGCCACCTTTCCATTTTTACTCATGCTACAATATTGAAACTTGAGTGCAGAAAGAATCAGGTACATTTATTAATATAATGTTATTATGTCTATAAATTGATAACTGTGAGCAGATCACACTAAGTGTTGTTAGTTTAAGTTATGGGACATGTTTCCACACTCATTTCTAAGATAAGCAGTAAGTACTTTCTGATTGGTAAATACATTTGCCATGTTGTTTTGCTTTCTTTGGCTTCTTTTTTCACATGATGTGTTTAGACTGTGGCCTGAAAAAATACACATACCTATACCAGTGTGTTTTGCCACAATTTAAAGATGTCTGCCTATTGACCAAACTCTGCTTGGGGCGGACTCTAGCAGTAAGCAGACCACATGCTGTGTCTTGTCTGAAAGAGGTCTTACAGCAAGTTACAACAATTTTAATCTTTTGAAGACTCTAGTTCTTCCTTCCATAACACATGTTTAATCATATATTCTTGCCAGAAAGTGTATATATGCACTCATTAAGCACATGAACTATTAGCAATGCTAACCACAATAATATGTGAATCACGTTAATATGAGATCAGCTAATATGAAAAAAAGGTATGATCATTGTAATCAGTGTACCTTTGAGTTGAAATAAAAGATAAATCCTGTTCAACTGTAGGTCTGTTTAAAAAAAAAGGACAGGTCTCTCATATGTTCCAACTCTGACTCTGATATAAAAAAGAATATTTTTCATAATAAAAAGGTTGCTATAGACTTCGGTAGAGTCACTTTTATTTTTTTTAAAAGGTTCAAATTTATAACATTTAACTATATGTAGTTAGAGTTGCTATTGCAGTTGAATTCCCCCCATTGGTTCAAATCGTGCTTGTACACATTTACTACACAGAAACAGGCATTCTTACCTTCTGCTGCCTCAGAAGCACATGAAACTCCGATTTTGGGAATCGCAGAGTCAAGGATCTTGAATCAACCAGCTAAGACTGATAAGGATTTGGCCCACCATTGACCACAACATTTCACTTTAACGTCTGATTTTTAGGTGGGTGCAAAATTATCCACTTCAAACGATCCATCTGTCGTATAGTTATCAGTATCTCTCTGTGTACCTTCCTTAATTCAATATGGCAAAGCTAAGCAAGCTGCCATGTCCTTAACAGACCCCTGCTATTTTGTTGTAATATACAATGACAAATGGAGGTGGTTATTATTTAAAACGTTGCTGGTTAGAAACCAGCCAAAGAATACTATTGTGATTTTCTTACTGTTCATGAAGCCTAGAAATGAACAGTGACCCCTCAATGGTCAGGATTTCCTCTGATGGCAGAAAACTAGAGTCAATTTGATTAGCCGCAATTCAGCACAGCCCCAGGTAATGAGGTATGTCTGAAAGTTGAGGAGTGAGATAAGGTGGAGGGACTGGAGCAGAGGGGTCTGGATGACATGGACATGTGGAGCAGCAAAATAACCTTCAGACTTCAAAAGGTTTCAGATTAAAAACAAAACACTCATTACTAAGAGGAGCAGAAGAAGGACGAACCATACAAATTGAATTTTACCCCCAGAAAGGGCAAAATGCAGACAATAAGTGATCTCGATGTAAACTATGTGACCCCACATTTACCTGGTTACCCCATCTCTCTTTTTTCATCTTCTCTTCCTCCCTTCTTACCAGATCTAATTAAACCACAGTGGAAAGGGAGCCTCCGTTCACTATGAAAAACCCTGTCATGATAAAGAGAAACACAATGCATGACCTGTGTTCAATTGGAAATGGATCCAAAGCAAATGGGCAAATGGGAGATACCCAGATGAAGTGAAAGCAGGGGAGTGATGAAGATAATTGAATCAAAGCTAGGGGTAGTGAGGAAGATAAATCTTATTATTGATACTTAAGTAAGATCAGGATATATGGAAAGGAAGATTGGTGTCCATTGTATACTGCTCATATATCTGAATCATTCTCATGCCTTCTCAAATGAAGCAACTTCCCAGAAACTGATTTAATACACTAACATCATCCTGTTGAAAAGAGTGTAGTATATGTGCCCCATACCCCATCAAATCAATACTTGACTAGGGTTTTTTTGCATTAAGTATTGCATCAACACAGTGTGGCAATGACATGATAAGCCTATGGATGTAAGCTTTTTAAAAACGTCAAGTTACTTTGATAGCAGCCTTGGTCTGCATTAGCGAGGCTGTTGCCTTGTAGTCCTCTAAATGTTGCTCTATAGATTTTGAGAGTTTAGTTAGGTTTGCTGGACAAAAATGCTACCAAGCAGGGTAAGTGGTTTAGATATGTGACTATAGGTGCCAAGTTGTTCTAGACAACTGAGAAAAAAACAGTCTTGCATTTGGCCATATCCTGTATGTGTCAGTTTGGGTGACTCTGGAATTGCCTTTCGTATCTTAAGCAAAGTCTTAAATTTCCTTTACTTTGCAATTTTCTGAAGGCTGTGATTACTTGTTGCTAGGACACTTTATTCAGCAACATTTTGTTTTTTCACTAAACGTTCTACTAATATACTGAGTATAGCCTTAGTATGTACTCTGTAAACAGATAACTTCTTTAGTAATTGCCTTTTTGACATACCCTCCTTCTATAGAGTCTCACCACCTGTGTCATGGGAAAAAGCACCAAGCCAACAGTCTTCCCTTTAACTGTGTTTGCCATGACATTTAAATCCTTTTAATTTCTTTGTTTTAAGTTATATGTTTAATGAAAATAAAGGCTTAAAACAATAAATTACAGGAAATAAAAATTATACATGCTATTTAATAAAGATATATTTCTTTAGTTGCTAAAAGTGACAAACTAATATAAATTGTGCTATTAAATTCAATTTTTGTATTAATGGTTGCCTGACAATCAAATTAATACATTTTCTCTTATATAATAAAAGTTTTATTTAAAACAAAGTATCAAAAATGTTTTTCTCTTTGAATTATTTGTACAAAAGATTAGAAAACTCAAATAATCTGTGTGTTACTATTTAAGCATTGTTAGAGTTCAAATAACAACATAGAGATTGGGAACATTGTGTAGAAATAAGGCAGAGTTTTTTTTTTATTGATCATTACAGTTTCTGGACTAATGTTCAGGAAACAAACAACACATTTACAGTAGAGGACTGACAGATAATACTCGCCATTGGGAAATTTAGCCACAATTCTAACTTTATTTCAAAGATGAACAAACACGCTTGAAGAGAAGCAGCATCATATGGGTAATGTCATGATTGTTTAAAAGTCTGGAGAAAGAGTTTGTTAGAATCCTTGAAAAGAACATTTTCCACCAATTAACGTTTCTGGAAACATCCTCTTTAAAAACTCTAAACCGGGGAAGGAAAGCAGTTACAACATGACTGACTCAGATTATCAGCTTAACTTGTAATGAGTGCGGGTTGGTTACAATAAAAGTTGTCAATAATACATGAGATGGATGACAAAGACTGCTCCCTTCATGGAAACCTTTTGCTGATCTTATGTCCATTCGTCTCTCATCCTCCAACATTACTGCTCACGTGCAAACACATACTATTACAGTACAGACAACATGTTTTTTCAAGAGCAAACACAGCTTGAATGCAACCACACATGTAGACACAGACTTGGAAACACGCATACATAATGGAGAGTTGGTGATTCAGTTGGCGTTAGAAACATTCGGATGTGTAAATAAATACCTGAGAGATTTCTGGCCAAATGAAAGCAATTTTCAAAACCCTGAAAACACTGCTGCGCCAATCGTTACATTTGCCTTTCTTTTCTTTAGAGGAACCGCCCAATTAATATGTCACCACAAGTACCACAAGACCCAAGTCAAATAAGTGAGCCACTTCAGGACTAGCCTCTGGAAAGAGAGGAGAAAGAGACATAAACGGGTCACTTTAAAGTAAAAGAGTTATCCAGAAAAGTGGGCACTTGTGACACTAAAAAGTAAATACATGAATACTTAACTCCCATCACCTAATCAGCATGCTGTGAATACACTTCTATTTTTTCAATTCTATTGTGTATTTCATGGTTTTTGAAGTCACACCTATGTGATTTGCTTTATTGCTTAAAGATATCGTCCTTTTCTTGTGTTTGCCTTTTTCTTATGTAAACACAATTCAACCACATCAAAATAAAACATTATCCTTAACACTATGTTGAATTACATAAATCGATTTGATCTGAAGCATACATTTGTGTTCATGCAGAGGACTTGCAAAATAACTTTAAATCAGGATAGGAAGAAGTGCAAACTTTCTGAGGATTTTTATTTTCTGGCGAGACAGACTTATGCTCATTAGACCAACAAAAATTCCAGCATAATGGCATTCATTTAGTCTTCCAAAAATACAAATAGCTTAATATTTTAAAGCCTATTTTAACTACTGTAAATTACATAAGCTTCCAAGCATGGGACCAGATAAAGTGGCATAATAATATTCGAAAAACAGACCATATTTTTAGATACGTAAAAAAAGGATTAATTTGTATGAGGTATTTGTCACTTTGGCCCAGTTTAGTTGTTTGGTACCGGACTTTCCCGATTATTGTAAGAGTCATTTTTCAGAGAAGGCTTTTAGTCAATGTATACCTATTTTAAGAATGTTTTGTTTCTTTCATCAAAAATCTACTAAAATGCTATTGAAATAAATATGGTTGTGAGACTAAGACAAACTAAGACAAAGAATAATTGTCAGCATTTATCAGTCAGTATAGTTTGGTTTGATCAGAAGTCACAAACAGTCCTTTTTCATAACAGCTGTTTTTTAAACTCCTTGATGGGGAATTTCTATTGACTGTTTTAAAAGTCATTAGAAGTCACTTACTGACAAGATCTAATTTGCATATTAATATGGATATAATTATAATATTAGCTGTTGTATATTGTCTACATTAACAACAGACCATTAAGAATGTTAAATTGGCTGTACTTATATAGGGCCCTTTTGAATCAGGGTACTTCAAAGCACTTTACACTACATTCAGTCATTCCTCAATTCACATGTTCACAAACTGATGGCGGCAAACCACATTGTAGCCAGAACTGCCCTGGGGCACAGTGACAGAGGTAGGGCTGCCCTACACAGGCGCCACTAAGCCCCACTGACTGGCCCCCCTGACTACTACCAGTCGGTAATGCGGGGGAAGTGTTTTGCCCAAAGACCCAACAACTGAGAAGGATGGAGCTTGGGTTTGTATACCATCCTGAAACCAGAGTATGGTTGCAGGACCAGCTTTTGCATCCTACACGATTGTCACATTGACAAGCCTCTATCCTACACTACTGTTGATGTTCACAATAATTTCTTGAAGTTCAAACCTCATGTGTGACAGCCTGCTTTGACTGTAATGACCAAAACAAGCATCAGCTTTAAACATGGATTGTTCTTTATCAATATGGATCTTGTTACACCTGGAAGCGGCTGCTGCACAAGGCCCAAGGCAGCATCCAATACACTTTGAGAAGAGAATGAACTATGTCTGCATTTATGAGTTTCTAGATCTCTCCAAAAAAGTTAGATTTATAGCTAGTTTTTATGAAAAATTTACACCAGATTGAGCTTAAAAGTCATTAAATACTGTAAAAATGAGCAGTCAACTGCCCTATAAGCAGATTAGACACAGAAACTCTAGAATAGAGAAAAAAAACAATAAAAATAATATAATGTTTTAAGGAAATAATAGACAGTTAAATAAAATAGAGGAAATATCTGATTATCTGTACAAGTAACAGAAAATATCACAATGAGAAAGGAAAGAAAAAGAAGACTAATAACATTATTGTAATTGGAGAAGTTAAAAGAGTTAAAGTTATCAGTTTAAGTGCACAAAATAGAATTTAGATGGGTTAATCAAGGAAAACATAGTGGTAAAATTTGGCAAAATAATTTCAAGTTCGAATACATTTCTGTATTTGGTATATTAGCTTTCTGTAGTCTTAGTAATGTATCTCTTTAATCTGGGTCCTAGGTACTCATAGATTTGTTTTGATTGGTGTCTAGAGAAAGTTGAACAAAATTAGAATTCACCAGAAAGTGTTTATTGATATAAAAACCAGAAAGAAATGTCTTATAATAAATGGTAGCATTCAAATATTCTACTAAACAGCCCATCAAACTGTCCTCACTCCATTACTGTATTAGATAAAAGCAGAGTGGAGCAGCTTTGATGTGCACACGCTCGCTGTCACTGTCACAGACACCGCCTTGGCATGCTGCTAAGCATCTCTTCATTGTCCCCGCTAAACCTGACACTAGCTCCCAGGTTGGCTGTGTGGGTGTAACTGTGTATGTATCGGTGGGGGGGGGGTGCCACCTGTGATGTGATCTCCGCTCTCAGTAAAGGTATGAAGAGAGTAGGAAGTGATCAAAGTATCAACTAGAATTCCTGATAGAGAAAACCAGGAGTGCACTCTGCTCGGAAATGTTATCTCAACAGGTACGTAATTTAGATACTCTTCCAAGGCTTTGATGTTACTTTGATGCTACTACTGTTTCCACTCCTAGAACCTCTTTCTTCACAGCTAAAAGAAATAACTAACAGACTTTTTGAATCATTTGTAGTTGCAAAGGCCATTTTTCTAAACATTGGAATTCAGTTTTGCAACTTATTTTTGAATAGACAGTATTATTGTGTTTAAGTTCTTCTAGACAGTAGTGTGAGAGAAATAAAAAATAACACAGAAAACAAATGATAATTTGCTTAAACGTGGACAGAAGCTGTGCATTTTTATCACACTGAGTTGAACCTTTAAAGAAGGAAAACTACTTTTTTTGCAGAATTCTTTTGTGCATTAACAAAGATTCTTAGGTATAGAACGAGATTTCTGTTTTACATTACTCTCTCTGAGAGGATGCACTGCTCTCAACTTTGTGGCCAAGTTTTGCTTCTCTTTAAGAAGCAAAACAAAAATGGCTGCTCCGGTTTTAGCTGGAATACTCTCTTATTTCTTTTTGAAAAACTAGCAAAAGGACATGATTTTACCTATGTGGATTAAAAAGATATTTATGTGTTCCCCCCAACCGGATTTGGTAAGAGTTTGATTCAATCATTTAACTTTTTGTGAAACATATCAAGACTGATACATCTTGGCTGCTACTGCTGCTGTGATTGGCTACAACCTTGACACAGGAGGCAGGTAAGGAATCAGCTCAAAGAATTGTACTTAATGCCCCTTAGTTTTGCTTTTAAAGGAAGGATTTCCAGATCGATCAACACCATGAAGAATTTAGGAAAAAATTTTATGTATCAATCTGGCTTATGCCAGGTTATAGAACCTTACCTAACTTTGAAATTTCAAAAGTAGATACCAATAGAACCAAATACATGTTTCGTAATAAACACAGACTTAAATAAAAAAAAAAGACTGGACAAGTTTGCAGCAACACATCTAGCCTGAAAAAATACTGATTAACTTAATCTTACTTCTGCAAAAGGCTCTTAAAGATAAACTAATGTCCATTTACGATATAATGATGAACAAAACACCTAAGGGACATCAGTATTATAGGTCACCTCTAAGTGTTCTTATTTTTCTAGTTTCAGTTGCAAGTAAAAAGTACAGGTTTGAGTTTAACCACTAGCGTCCTGATTATACTATAGATGAGTAAAAGTGTGTCTTCTGGCAGACCCAGATGGCAGGCGGGTAAGCAGGTCATGGCAAAATGAACAAGCAGTGATGGCCAGTTCTGGTTACGGGGATAAGACGACTATACTACAAACCCAGCTCAAAGTGGGTGCTGCTACCAAATTCAAGGTGTGAGTTACACTGCCAAACAAAAAGAAAACACAAACTCCATGTTCCCCCAATGTATAGTCTGTCTGTCTGTCTGTCTGTCTCTCTAACAGTCAATATGCACTAACTTTTACCTCTTCATTATCAATTACTAAGGGTTAAATTCACTTCAGACCTTTTTTCTGAGGCCACATATAACTGAAAACATTTTCTCTGAAACTGAGCCAGAAAACTAGAAAAAGCAACAAAATAATACACAGAAAGATAAAAAAAAAAACATGCAACAATGTTCAGAGGCACGGACAGAGACACGTAGTGCTAGAGAAACCAATTGCCAAAAAAGATGTTGCAGCTTTAGAGAAGGAAGGGAAGCGTGCAGGCCTGCTGCTAATTTCCCACCCTGAGTGCAGTAATCTGAAGGCAAGATTAAGGTAAAGGAGTTATTCTTGAGTGTTTTATTAAGAGGTGCTTTAGGCAGTGGAAGAAGGGGCTTTAGTGCTCCTCCAGCAGCGTGCCATACAATACAAAACAAACATTTGCTGTTATTGCACCAAAGTACTCTCAGATGTGCTAGGTCAGGGGCCTCCCACTTTTTTGGAGAGGAACTTGGCATCAAAGTTTTCCTAAATTCAATGGAAAACAAACAAAAAAATAACCTATAAAAAACAACCTATTGCTGTGTGTCAAGTTCTTAGTTTGTGTCTGTTTTGTAAAATGGAGGCGATGTCATCAACAGGATGGTAATCATTTGATAGAAGTCTAATTCATTTCAGGTGAAGTGGAAATGAACAACAAGACATCCAAATGTCGTTTTTTGATGCTGTTATTTTATACTGTTGTCTACTGTTGTCGGTAAAAGCTAAAAATATTTGTGGTATACAAAAAAAATTATATTTATTAGGAACATACATACTGAATATAGCTAGGTTTTCAAAACATTTAAACAAGTCCAAAATGACTTAATGACTTTAACCAACGTTGATAAATTAATTGTAAAAATATTACCAAGGCCAGCAGCAACCCTCCACAACATTCTCTCTGTTTGTTTTAACCTATACTTTTTTCAAAACCTGTTGTTATGTCTCTCTTTTAAAATCCACTCTATCACTATTTAAGAGCTCTTTATGACTGAAGATTTACAGAATCACAAACAAAGCAAAAAATATTTTTTATTCTAATAGCCATCAAAAAATGCAAAAGCATCATTAGGAAGCGTATTCAATCAAACTGCTTAGTTTAAGGGTGCAAAGCTTTACTTGGAATAACATCATCCCTAATAAACGTGCTTAATTGACATGTCTGGGAAACCTCAGGAAGTTTAAGTGGAATGGTCATTGGGCACACAAAAACCCACAGCCGAGGCTTGTTTTAACTCCTCGTAAGGCACAATTCAGAAACCGACTCTTCCTCTTTCCTTTTCTATACTCAAAAAACAGAGGATGTGGTAAGGCTTGATGAGAAGAGAATTAAGGACTGAGAAAGCTATAAGACTCGCAAAGCCTCTACCCAAGCTAAATTAGAAATAGACTATGGAGGATGAATTCACATTCTGTTGTTTTAAGTTTTAAAATCACTTATAACGAGATCAGCGAAGTCATAGGTTGTTGATGTAGATTATTTAGATGTTTTCTTATGTACTAATTTCTTTTTCACAAGGTTTTGTAGCTTCCTTACTCAGTTATAAATTTTGTTAAAATCAGTCACTGTTAGGTTTGTTTGATATTTGCTAAAAATATTTTTTTAATGATAATAAAATAAATAAATATACTACCAATTCAAGAGGTTATAATCTGTCATTAGGCAACCATTAGATGCCATTTAACAAAGAATCAAAATTTCTGATTCTTTGAAAAATGTTCCAGCAAATTTCAAATTCTATTGCAGAAATATTTATTTTCTCATAAAATTCAAACCATGAAAATGCACATTGTGTAAAGCATATTTATTGAGTAACTAGTGTAACTTATCTAGTTGTACTCAATACCCAGTATCAACCAAATCTGCTATATTTTGTGATTTTGGTGCAAACCATGCAGACATTTCCCTGCTGAACTCAGGTATATGTTTCTGTTGGAGCTTTGTACCTCTTTACCAAGGAAGTATAATATCATGCTAGTTATGCACTCTGACAAAACTTGGTGTCAAATTCATTTACAATAAAACGTGAGCATATTTTTTGTTAAAACAGGTTTGGAATACCCTTGGTTTGTACTGTACAAATTTATTTTGAAAATGGCTATTTTTCCACACTAAAAATATCAAAATATAAATGGGTCAAAAGGCCAGCCCACAGATTCTGTATATTGTAAATAGCAATAAAAAAGAGAAACCAGCAGGCTGAAGAAAACATGCAAAAACATCAGTTTTCAAGGTACTGAATGAAATAAATCTCCTCCTCTTCAATATAAAGCCTGCTGAAGCTGGTTTGACTGAAGACGTACAGTACAATTAATACACGGCGCCTGCTTTGCCTTTGGGATGCTAAGCATCACATAGATGCCAGCTTGTAATAGAGCTATTTGTTTTCTTCAGAAAGCTGTCCAAATGCTCTCACTGGGATCACCAGACTACACAAAAGGCCAGCTATGAATTGGTCAAATCCACTGGGGCAAACTATTGATCAGCTTGCAGCTAGTGGAACGCAAATATGCATTTAAATTAGATATTGGGGTGATTGCACAATTGAGTGTTAGGTCCACACACACTTGCCTAGGTATCAAATTAATTTGCATTGGAAGCCGTTTGCTTTTTACAAACTAGACAATTTTAAAATATTTTTTATTATCTGCTTTTATTTTTGTCATTCAAAGTCAAGTGGATGTTGACATTTGCTAAAGGATATTAACAGGTATATATGAACTTTGCCAGGTGCATGCGACCAAAAATACATACCAGCTGAAAAATAATAGAATATAGAACACTGGTAAACCATCTTGGCCTCTCTTAAATATTTCATGCCATCTTGAACTTCCTTTTGATATCTCCTTCTCTGAGGAGAGCAGTGTGTTAGGGTCAGAAAGCAATTTAAAACCTCCGCTAATGAGAGTCAGAGAAAGAAAGAAAAAAGTGGGCGGGGGGGAAGTTAAAGGTTGGAAGAAAAAGAAAGATGGTGTAGTAGGGAGAAGTGAGGAAGAGGATGAAGAAGGGAGGGGTAAGGCTGGGGTGTCAGCCATCAAAGCCGCCCAGGAGAAAAGAAGGCCAGGTGCTGGTTGTGGGAATGTGCGGTCCATGGTTCCACAGACTGGGGAGCTGTGGCGATGGTGGCGCTGGGGTGGGGGTTGCAGGGTGGTAATTAGCCAAGCCTTGAGGAGAGCGAGGGCCCTCAAGGGCCCGCGGGGATAGTCCCTCCGAGAGGATACCATTTGCACTTCTACAGGAGCCGGCAGCCCCCGGGCCACAAAGAAGGGGAAAAGGGGAACTATGGCATCTTTTATCAGGCTGGACAAAGACACCGCATCTTTTCAAAGGAGACCGGAGAGAGAGAAACTCCAGTGTTCCAGAAAAGGAGGGGAAGAAGAGGAAGAAAGAAGGGGAGGGGGGGGGAACCGGTTAGGAGAGAAGCAGAGGAGATGCTTGTGTGTTCTAGCAAAGCAAGACAGGAGGTTACAGTCAAACGTTGACCTTGTCAGTCATCTGAGACATCAGAAAACCACAATAATATCCCCCAAACAGCAACATAGTTTTGAGTTGCACAGGTATATTCCATGTACGCCTTAATTGAAACCATATAGTTTTTTTAAAACATTGATAACATTCTATTTCTTAGTTTGAAAAAGACATTCATAATATCTTCTTTAAGGTAAATCATATAGTGCGCAGTTAACTTTCTTTGAATGTAATCAAGAGTGATCCAAGTTGATAAGACATAATGGCCACCCCTCTACCTTTGACATTATCAAGGAATCTTAAGAGTTTTGCCCTCCTGCAGAGTGGTGGAAAGTGAAGGTCACTGACATTACTTCTACCTATTACCTTTGGAGTACAGCTGCAAAGGGTCGGGAAAGGGGGAGTGCACAGCCTAGTGAGCCTATGGGGGCTTTGTGCTGGAGAGCCTCACAGCTTTGGCTGAGCAAAGGCCAAAGGTCAGACAGGCCATGTGATAAGGCATTAGAAAGCTGTATATAAGGGCCCTCAACTGAAGTGGCCCCAAAAATCTCCAACTCCTTCTGTTCTCTGGGTGTCTCTTCCTTTTCTTTCTTTTCCCCTCCCCGCTCTGTCTCTGGATACAAAATGCCATTTGTTGTCCATCAGTCAGTAGCACAAGGCTTGGGTCGGGCCCAGTGCTGAAAGCTCCATTCACACTCCCTCTCACCCAGGGATGTTTTTGCAATTCAATATTTTCACACGCAGGCAGCTTCATCTGTGCTTTGGAACTATACACTTGGCAGTATGATGCAAGGGGGTGGGGGCAAGAGGTACTTAGATGTGGTGGTGATGGCGGCGGGGGGTTTGCACAGTGGACTCTTACTGTCAGGAGGGGACAGGGGCCACGCCAGCTAATGGGCTATCTTGGAATGTTTTGCCACGACCCCTCCAACACCTATGTTCACACAGACAAGTGGGCACCCACTCACCAATGGTTACACACACATTCCACTCGACTCATCACATTACATCCAATCTGACTCAAGGTTAACAAGGAGGGGCTGTTGTTTCCTACATCAAAATCTCTGTGCAAATACAGAGAAACTGTTCCACTAACCTATGTCTGGTCTTAACTCCTTTAAACCTTGCATCTGGTAGTCCACATGCACAACTGTGCAGCCTTTAGAAACTTTACCTCCAGAGGTACTTTTTATATAATATGCCAACTTATTTTTTTTACATTTTCTTGTGCCTGCTTAAAAGGAACATCCCACAGCATGGCACTGCCAGCACCGTGTTTCACCTCAGCTATACTGGGTCCACTATGATGTGAAGTATGAGCTTTCCATTACAATTTGCATTTTTCTTGTGGACCAAAAGTTTCCATGTTGATCTCAGCAAACACCTGCATCGTTTTTCATATATGTGCTGTATCCACTAAATATTTCATAACCAACTGTAAACAGTCTTTTGTGGGTTTCAATCACCATGCTTTTTTTTTTCTTACAATGTTTTCCAAACACAGAGCTGTTTTTTTACAATTTTATTTATAAAGAAGATTGCACAAGAAGTTTGGCCAATATTTTAAAACCTAACCATGCTTTAACTTTTTTCCCCAGCTCCATCCCACCTGTTGGAAGGGTTCCCCAGTCCTCACGAGGCAGTTTGTTCTCTTATGTTTTGTGACAAGCCTAATAGAACATCTTCATTAAAAGAAAGAAATACACACCGGTAGGCCCTACAAACCAGGTGATTTTTGAAGGCAGATGGTTGGTCTACATTTAGTTGAGAGCTGTCAGGCCAGAAATCAAGTGTATGCCACATTTTTATATTTTTTGTAAAATATTTTGAAAATGATGTCTTTGTTTTACTTCCATTTAAAAATCCTTTGCTTTGTCCTGGCCTGCCCCATTAAGCTTTCTAAA
>JAUZNJ010104017.1:0-20846 GCA_034780135.1 Jordanella pulchra | reverse complement strand
TATCTATCTATCTATCTATCTATCTATCTATCTATCTATCTATCTATCTATCTATCTATCTATCTATCTATCTTGTACTAATAGGTCAGATTGGGGCACACATGAATGACGAAGCAGAGTCCTCCATCTGCCATCAGCAGGCCTGTCGCACCACTGTCTGCTTCAGTAGGCACTCTTCTCGTGTTTGATGACTGAAATGTGAACTCTGCATTCCTATTAGCACGGCGCTTCCTCCTTAGTCACGTCTAAACGGTGCCAGCTCTGGTCACTGCAGAGGGTGTCGTCAGCTCAAGCTGCTCTGAGTTATTGAGGCAGTCCATCTTGATTTGACGCAACTATACGGTCGCATGGAGAAGGACACATATTCTCTCTGTTGACTGAGGAGCAGGGAAAACTTAATGCTCTGCAAAAAATGAATGTGTCTGAATCCATAAGGGTATTTTCAAGGCTACTATACAGTCAATTTATCTGACAGAACCGCAGGAGGCTGATGCGCCTATTTCAAAACGAGAACTTTTTTAAATTGCAGAGTTGAGCACATTTTGCGCTCCCCTGAGGCTCTATTTGCTGAAAGCCCTAAAAAGCACCCCGTAAATATGTCAAATGGATTTTTTTCATTGCACTGCTAGTCTAGGCCTCTGCTTAAGGCATTTACATTAAGGTTTTTCTTTTTGTCATTTGGCATATCTGTGGACTGTGAGTGAGCTATTATAGCTTAGCTCATAGTGGTCAGGGGCCATGATTTAGACTCTGCTACACTTTCAGAAAAACCTTTGTTTGAAAATGAATTTGTATCATCTTTTTCATTTCTTGTTACTTAATGGCTGCCAAAGGGTTGATTTGTCAGCTAAGTCCAAAAGAAGACCCTCCCACTATTTAAATTGAAGGTTTGGTTTCCTCCCATTAGGAAGATTATCTTCTAATTGACTCCCCTAAAAAGGTATTTTGAAAAACTACTTTAATGAAGACAGAGAAAGAGAGAAAAGCCAACCAAGCAGATTGCATTCTAAACATTGGAGTTAGAGGTATGCTATGATTGCTGACCACAACAAAAAGAACTTTGAAGTATTTTAAAGGTCTAGAATGTAACAGGCAACAGTTAAAGCTAGAAGAGATAAGTCCTCTGATCTGCATATTGTGCCGCACAGATAAATTGCGGGAAACATTCCAAGTCTGATTATCTTGTAGAATCTAATTACATCTCAGCTGTGCACCTCAGGTGCCTCTCTTGCTTTTATAATGAAGGTATATCTGCCAAGCAGTGTTTTTTTCGCACTGCACATTAAATACACCAGAAAAGAAAGTATTTGTATGTGCCAGGCTGCAAGTCTGTTAAAACAATGTGCAGCTTCACTGGCTAATTGATGTAGAAATAATTGCTGTTTGGGAACCAATTTGTCAAGCTTAGACTGGATGTTCACTGGGGCACTGTATGCTTATATGGAACACTTGCTTTAGGCCCCCGAAAAAACGGCAAGTGAGTGATGGGATGTGCTAGAGCAACAAGATTTTCAATTTGTCACAGTGTTATCACAGAGAAACTTACATCTGTGAGGAAGCCTGACATCACATTGGGGGTCACGAAGGTCTGATCTCAAACAGACATCTGTAATATTTAGCCAGGATAAATTGCATTTAAACCGAGACATTTATCAGGAGGCAAACAGATCCCTGAAACATTTGGTTATTCTATCACATACCTAAAAATTAGGCAGTGCTTGTGCTGTTTAACATCCCTGTACTTGCTAAAAGCAGTGAACACCCATGGACGAAAAGTAAAAAGAAAATCCTAGTAAAGTGTTTGAGAACAAAGCCTTTTTAAGTCCAAGTAATGTGGGGATGACCTTGCTTATATGTCTGATAGGAACCCTGAATTTTAAGACTGCATTGGTTTTATTTTTTTGTTTTTGATCATGTTTTTACTTTAGCATTAACAGTGTCACAGTTTGTCCTAGAAGAAGCTTTTTTAAATTATCCTGCTTTGCTTAACAAAAATATATTCTAATTTACACAAACAAAGCAATATCTATTTCACTTCTATATTACTATATATTGAATTTAACCTCTTAAGGGGCCACAGGTGAAACATGCAATAATCAGGTAACATGCATCAAATGTTGACATTTATCTTTAAACTTTTTTAATGAACCCTTTTTGAATGAAGTTTTTACATGATGTTCGACCTCGTACCTGCATCAGGATAAGCAGTTATTCTCTTTGGTAAAGAATCTGTATTAACTGACAACAAATTTGATTTTTTTCTTAGTTCTCTAAAAAATTAGATTTTAATTTGCTTATCAACTTCATTTAATTGGTGTTTATTTTATATCTATGGGAAAAAATAATTTTAGGAATCATTTGAAATTTAATCACCATGAAAGTTCTATATTATTAATGTATCTTGAGAAATCTAAAATAACCTTTTTTCATATTTGAACCACGGGAGGAAGTGTTGCGACTTTTGAAATAGCAGTAATTTTCAAATGTATGAAGTCTACTTCAGGACAGAAGGAGTCATTGCTGCTGTGGTTTCAGCTATTTTTTCCATGTTAAATGGTAGAGTTATCAGTAGCCTTTATTATCGACCGTTTCTTTCCATTTTTAATCATTCCCTATTGAGACTGAAACTCAGTGCTCTTTACATGTACCCTTAAAAAGTTATTTCATTAAGGAGAGAATGTTAACATTTTTGACTTGTAATCACGTTTCCAATATTCAACATGTGTAGGTCAATGAGTCATCGTCTAGCTGACAATGAGAGTAGAGCATTAAATTAAGGCATGTCGATATTGCTTTATTTGTTTAGACTTTCTTACATTTTGTGGATAGCTGTGTATTTGCATCTCTGAGTTGCTATACTCATGACACTAAATGTTTGAAAAGGATCCAAAAAATCTGTGCCAGTCTGATGGTTACATTAGTATGTTGTGGTGTGAGGTACATAAATAGGAAGTACTGAATTGCTGTACATTTAAAGCAGCTTATATTCATGCTATATAAATAATAATTATAATACAAGTCATCATTTTAATTTTTCTTGAAAATACCTTCATGTAAACAGAGATTTTCTCTTTAAATATTACCTTGGTTGTTCTTTGTCATCGTTAAGCAAACAAAAGATAAATTTGATCTAAACAGGGGGAACTAGGTTTGAATAGAGAGAAATAAAAACAGAGTAACACCAATGTGCAGGAAGGCATAATTCCATATGTGTTTAGTTCTGTGGCATTCATACTGTAACATCATCACCAGCTGAGACAAACTTTTGGAAATGTAAAAAATATTTGCTATGATATATGATACTTTAATCAAAAACTCTGGTTATGGTTCATAAATGATGAACTGAGAGTGAAGGTTAGGCTAATAATCTTTTGGCAGCGCTCATAGCTTTGTAGATTTTATTCCCACATGTTCAGTTACTTAGTATAATACTCAAAGAAAAAAAGAACCAGAAATGGTGGTCATAAAAAAGTAAACAGTACCCCGTTGTGAGGCAGCAGAAGACACTGCATCATATGTGAGCCACAAGCTTAAAAAAGCCACAAAATGGAATGCTTTACAAAACCCCCACTCACATAACACACACGTTTAACATGCTAGCATATATGGCTTGAAAGGAAGCAGTGTGGAAGCAAACAAATGCTAGGAAAACAATGACTGTTTTTCTCTGATATTATTATTTTCACAAACAAATACTTGCCTCTGCTTCTACTTTAGGCCAGAGGTGTTCAACGCAGGGGTCGTAAACCCTTGTGGGGTTCAGAGGTACTGCAACAGGGTGTTGTGAAGTTTTTCAGTGACATCCGTCCTTTTCCCGGCAGCTAAAAAAAGATTAAAAAAAATGTTTTACCCTGTTTTATCAGAAATACATCAGATATTGTATTAATTTGAAATATTGTAAATAAATGTGTATTGTGCAAGTTTATTTATTTATCATTTTTCATACAAGCCCTTTTAATTGCCTGACTTGTAAAATGAGATTTTGTGTGTTTATCACAGTTGTCTATATAGGCTCCTCTAATCAATTCATGAGAAAGTGATTAGGACTGGATTCTCTGGGTGTGCAGCTGGTTGTAATGCCCTGTGAGCTGTCGTTCACCTGACTACTTTGTTGAGTTTCAACCACCATGACACATTAGTGAGACAACACTAGCGACTGTGTTTGAGGATGGATCACAAAAGGCCCCAAAGGTTTGCATTAAGACTTGATAACTAGAGTTATGTTTGATTTCCTTTTTTGTATGTCTTCTAAAAGCCTCTAGGCTTAACAGATTTAATCTTTGCTGTCAGCACCTCTGGCCTTGTTTAATGTTAATCGCCCCCTGGGGCCGACATGGCAAGAGGGTCCTCTCTCTGTCTCTTCATCAATCTGGGGCTCCCAGATGGGAAAACATTCAAGACCTCTACTTTAGGAAAACAAGATTCCTGCTTAATCTTTTATGGATTGAGCATTGAAATTAACGGGATAGGGCAACATTTATAGGTAATTAATCAACCTGTAACAAGCCAAATATTGTAAATCAACATAGTATCTTTAAAAAAAGAAAAACAGTCATGAACAATCAGATCTACAACAGTGTGAATTTTAATGGGTGGCTAGTTCACTCTGTTCAATTTAAAAAAATAGACACAATACTGCAGTAAAAATTCAAGATGGAATAAAATAAAAACAAAGCAAATAAAATGAACCACAGATGATAGATTCTCAGTGGAAAAAAAAATAAATGTATCCTAAAAGGTTTCAGTCTGTATTTTCTATGTACTATAATTGGGTTTCAGGAAAATTTGATATAATGCATAAAAAGTAAAATAAACAAAAGATTCAGAAAGTTACAAAACCACTTTCACAACTGTATCAGCGAAAAATGTGCAGTGGGATCTTTTAATGGCTCCCATGTGGATTTTCCTATTATTTTTATATAAATTTGGAACCCAGGAGGTTGTATATAAACATTAAGAATAATGCTGAATCCTAATAATCCACCTTAAACCAAACTGGGGCAGGCAATAAAATTAATTTAAACTGAGCACAATTCCAAAATCCAATAAACTCCCAAATGAAGCTGCTTTGTGCATTAACCAGAAAGAGCAATTAAACAGCACTATGTTTGTAAACAAAGCTAAACTTGCATGGAATGCAATATAT
This sequence comes from Jordanella pulchra, assembly GCA_034780135.1. NCBI lineage: Eukaryota > Metazoa > Chordata > Actinopteri > Cyprinodontiformes > Cyprinodontidae > Jordanella > Jordanella pulchra. Next base: position 15,700 of record JAUZNJ010104017.1, on the reverse strand, counting down.
CCTCTATGATTATTTACCACCCTCAGCACTCAGCAAAAAAAACAATAACAAGTGCTAACATCAAGCCTGACAAAATTTAGAAATTAATCTTCATAAGACAATTTAAAGAATTAAACAAGAACTTCACATTGCCACTTAAGTGAGAATATTTATGGATAATTTGAGGACTTTATGCATTCTTTTACACTTATGACATGGCTGATTTTAGCTTCAAAGGAAAATCCCATTAAAAGTCAGTTTGCAATTACGCTAACGCAAAGTGTGTGTTAGAGAGGGCAAATCCTTGACTTTGTCCTTGGAAGTGTGAGACAGAGAGAAAGCAGAATTCTTTGTATGAATAGGCCCAGCTAATTACTTTCATTTTTCAAAATCAAACTTATCAGCTCAGTCAAAAGAACAAGTTCTGAACCTCTAAAGTCAGAGTCGATTCATTGAAAGGTTTTAAAAGTGACACGCTGTCACATGTAGCGTTAGAATAATCAACCACTGTAGCAGTTGGATTGCACTAGCCTCTTTTGGCTTATCAAAACTTTTATTTCTGACAACTTCTCACCACCTGATGGAAATGTGATTTAGCCAAACGTCTCAAATAAAGCTATCCATAACTAACAACACAGTTTAATTCTTTTTAAAATAGCTATATTTCATTCTCCACAGTAAATATGGTGTCAATGCGGAGGGTCTCTTCAAACAATAAGCTTGCTACTGCTAGGGTAAATTACTTAAGCTTGACCTGGCCAAAATAAATAAATAAATAAATAAATAAAAGTAACACAGACAAGTGGTCTGCTCTCCCACTTTTGTTTTGGGACTATGCAGATGTCTACTCAGTCTACACGTCCCACACTGCTAAGTTCAGTTTAGGCAACTGGACATGGAGTTTTCTAGAAGACCTTTTTCCTCTCATCCAAGAGGCTTCTTTAGTTGAACACCTTCAGGTGCTTTCCATTGGCCATCCAGTAGCAATCAGAGCCACCTTTTCTTTTTTTTCCCCCTCCCCTGATTATTTTGTTACACTTATAGTATATTAATCTTAGTGCTCCCCAGCCTTCTGTAATAACTGAAGAAGCATCTTGTTTGAGACGAGAAACGCCTTTCAGAAAACATCCCACCTGAAAAAAGTGGAGCTTCATCCTCATTTATCGAATTAATTAAATCAAAAGATTGAGGCCAAAACATTTATTACACTGTTTTTTTTTGTTTTTTCATTTGCTAATTGTGATGGCTATGGCTGACAGCTAATAAAAAACAGACATCTAGTATACAGAAAAATGTATATAACATATAACATATAACAAGTATTTTCATAAGGGAAATTGAATAGCAAAACCCAGAACCATGGCTTGTTATTATCTGGAAAATAATTATAGTGTTCTGACTTAACAATTGTCACAAAGACAGTTACAAAAAAAAGTTCATCGTTGATAAAGAAGCTTTCTTATATCAAAGCTCACCTCTCAAAGGATAAGTGGAATTTGATTAAATTATTTTCTGTTGGATCGAACGCAAAATTGTGTTTGGTTTGTGTTTAGGGCTTTACCTGGCATAAACTTCAGCTTTAGTTGAAGTGTCAAGAGCCAGCACACAGTAATGTAGGAGAGTAACATGAGCCCTTTGATGAAGCTTTTTGACAGTCAGGATTTAGGAAGTCACATCATCTGTTGGTTCTGGTATTCTTCACGGCCATCTACAATATTTTAGAGCCATTTTCATTCTTCCATCTGCTGACAAGCTTTAAAGGAGTTGTCAGTTTAATTTTCCATAAAGACCTGCCAGCTGCCCATATTGTCAAATGTACCAATTTATTTTTTTTTGACCATGCTATCTATGACTATCTATAAAAGGAAAAACACTTACACTTACATTTTAGGTCCTTTAACTGCAGGCAAGAATTCTCACACCACTCAGTTCTAATGAATGTAAATGAAAAAAACACATCTTAGTAATTTAATGGGATGAAACTTCACTTTTTTATAAGATTCAAATTTAATGGGATGTCACTGTAACAGGCTTTTGTCTAACTGATACACCAATGCAAACATGGTGACAACTTATAGTTTATAAATTAGTGTTCACATGAACAGTTAGCGAGGTATATAAAATGGTGGTAGGCTACACTAGTGTTGGCCTCCCAAGTGGTTATAAATTTCCAGAGGTTACTAAATTTGAATTTACAAAGTATACAGATTCTGAAATAGTTGTTTTGATGCAGGCAAACAAAATGTAAATATGGTTTAATCCAATATCCTTTGAACAGCATAGGGTGAATAAAGCAGCTTCCATACATTTTGGATCTCGTATGCGCTATAGTTTTCTTTAAAGGTCAGGGAGTGAGCTCCAATTTGGCCACGTCTTGCACTCGTTACACTTAGACAAGCTAAGACAACAAGAAACAAAACAAACTTTTTCAGTTTTTTCTAAGTTGTAGAGAAAAGAACATAGAAAAGCACATTTCACATAAAAACGTTGTTTAAACTTCTTTATACAAATAACAAAATGTGAAAACTGATAAATGCAGAACAAACAATGACACGAGAAATGGTCTTGTGTTACATCTGTACTAATTTAAATATGAAGTCTGTTCATTTAAAATAATTTGTAGACTTCTGCAGACCTTATGTGCGTATTTTTAGTTTCAATGAGTGTCTTACTGAATCTTCCTCGGGAAAAGAAAACTTGTCATGATCTTATGGGTCACTTTTCCTCTAAGGTCATACCCCTTAATATTTTTAGGGGTTTGCATTAAACAAACACAATTTCTGAAAAAAGCACAAAATAAATCTTATTCTAGCAGCACTTTATTAATCCTAGTTCTGCATTATACTCCCCATTGTTGGATTTCCTTAACTTTTTATCCTTGATTTAATCCTAACTAAAATCTGATGTCTTTCTTAATTTTCTCAATGAAAGGTAAAAACCAGATTTTTTTCTATTCAAGTTTTTTTTTGTTTTTTTTTTTTTTTTGGTAAAAGTACCTTTCCAAACTTTTCTATAAAATGTTCTTCATAATTGTAAAGTTGTTGTTGAAATCATAATAAACATACTTTTCACATGCAAAATACATCCATCTGCTCTGATAAATTTTATATATATATATATAAAGTAAGCTAAATGTAGAACATGAAAAAAATTACTTTTGATTAATGATGTTTTAAAAATGGACAATTGAAGCATGCAATTAAATGTAGTTGAATATTATGGTTTACGTACTGTAAAGACAAAGACTCAGATGTTCACAGAGTCTCTGGATATGTTATAGTCTAAATGCCAGATATTGGAGCTCGATACTGTTTTTTTACTCTTGTTTTAGCTTCAAGTATTTTTTTAAACAACTGTCAGATTGATAAGATTCAAACTTTGCAGCTTTTACAGCATACTCTTACTGACAGGAAAAACGGTAGCTGCTGATTTACCACAGTAAGCTGTCTTCTGAGAGGATAAAGATATATATGCAACTATTAACTTTGACTGATAGTTGAAAAGAGGCTCCTCTGCAGTTCAAATCTGTTAGCGTATACTTGCAGTAAAGTGAATAAGATGTTTAAGAAAGGTAGCCGCTCCTCAATGGGCTATTTAAGGCTTTCAATAATGTGTGCATTCCTTTATCCTGCTCCTTACCGTTCTCCTCTATGACCTACACACTTTTCTTGTGTAAACTGGTTTCTAAGAGCTTCCAGATAATAAAAGCCCTCCTTACAACTTCACATACAAAGTGTCATTTGAGTTGACATGAATCTCCACGGCATCCTTCAACCACATTTTGGCCCCTCTCACAGCACATTTTTAAAAACCTATTTGGGTCCTTACTGAGCCTGGACTACAGTGGGCAGAGCTATCTATCATGATATTCATTAGTCACGACAAAACACTGAGCGCTTTTTTATAAGCTGCTAAGTAAAGCTAGCAGCCAAGGAAGAAAATATAGCTTTAAAATAAGGACCTTTGCGCTTTGCCCAGCTGGGACTCTCTCCAGTGTTCCTACCCTTTCCACACTATAGAAGAGGTACAGTACTGGTGCTCATTTGTCACAGAGGCCACCAGACTCCAACATGTTGTCTGGTTTTGATGAATAGCGCGAGGGTCTCTGTCCTTACTCTGTCATCCATCAGCTGCTGTGGATGTACAGCATCAAAGAGAGACAACTCCTGCCAGGAAGCTGCACAACTCCAAAAAGGCTTCTGACACCTCACACAGAAATCAGTGAGTCCACTGGAAGAGGCAGGTGGGAGTGTTGGTTGGATAGGATTCGGTGCTTTTGTTGTTTTCTACTTCAGTAAGGCCGGCTTTGAACAAAAGCTATATGCTAACTGGTTTCTTTGTGTGTCGAGATATCGAGATGTGACAATCACAAATTTCAATAAATGTCATGGAGATACTGTATCACATGGAAGCTTAGTACAAATTAACTTATAATTGTAAAATCACCAGGAGAGGATACATGAATTTTCTAATCACTCTGGAGGGGTTCGGAGCAACCAGATGTATACTATGGAGGAGCTGTATTATTGTTACAGGACAGCAAGAGGAAGATCTATTTATAGATAAATAGAAAATCTGTAAAAATGTGGTATTTTATCGACTATTCATCCATTCATCTTCTCCTGCTTATTTCTTCAGGGTCTTGGTAGGGCCTTTTATTGACTATTTTATCAATTTCATTGAGGAAAACCTCTTACTGTAGAGTCCCGTCCAGCCAACATCCACAGTAGCTTTGTCTGAATACCCCAGATGCATAACTAGCTACAAACAGTCATGAGTGCTACAAAACCTAATAAGAACATTTCTAAATTACGTTGATTTTATGTGTTAGGTAGCTAAGTCAAGCTTGAGGCCAAGATCCATCTGATAATTGAAAACTGATGTCTGTCTAATTGAAACTGCAATCAGGGCAGAATGTATTTCTATTAAAACATAACTATGTAATTCAATAAATTATAAGATTTAGAAAGGTTTATTCCATAGTTCATACCATTGATGCATAACGTTTGTTTAAATATCGAAAACGCCTGTTCTACCAGTGGTTTATGACACACTGTCAAGAGTTTTACAAATCCTAACACAAACAACATAGTGCTGGATCCTTTTAAACTCAGCTTGATGCACCTTGCTCACCGGGGGCATATAAGACATTTTATTTATCTGCAGCACAAAGGGCTCTGAGAGCATTTCACTTGTATATATTATGTGAAATCCCCTTATTTCATTATTTACTTCACCCTGCAGCAACTCCACACACATGCTGGGTTTTCAGCTGGACTGATTATATAAAGGAATCACTTAAAATATATATAATGGCACAAGTGGCTCTACCGTACCGTCTAAGAAAGACTCACATTAACACAGAGAAGCTCTCAGTGTCTAGTCTCTGTAGGAAATACATTGACTACTCGTTAGCATTTTTCAGCACTTATACAAAAGCTATTTATTTTAAGACAGGTTCACTCCCTGCATTTAGGTGAACTATCACTATGGCTGTCTCCAAATGTTCGGACACAGTTTATGAGTCTGGTGCAAAGCTATTAGCATGTCGCAGTTATTTACTATCTGAACGTTTTGGATTCATATGCATTCGTGGGATGCTGTCTTGTATGGTAAGACATTATAGGTGAATATTTACTGGGAACATGAAAACTTGACTATATTGTTAACTGACAGTAAGTGGTTTTATTTGTGTGAAACTGGCAGAAAAAAACTTATGAATCTTAAGTGAAATATGCTTTTACCATAAGTGATTGTCTCACCTGATAACAGTGGTTTAACTTTAGTTTCTTGATCCCAGCTCTGGACCATAGATAACAACAAGCATCCCTCTCTTCTCTCAAATCTATGCAAGTTAAAACAGCTGGAGTTAGTGGCGTGCAGGTTGGCCAAATGGTTCTTCACCAGCGTTGGTGAATTGGTTTCAATTAAGATCATTTTTTAAAAATATGTTAGAAGCATTAATATAGTAGAAATCAGTCAATGTTTTCAAAATCTTTCAAGGTGAGAAGAAGAAAATTCCACATGAAACGACAGAAGTTTTGTTCTCACACAGTAAAAAGCTTCTATACCAAAGAAAGGAAGAAATCAAAACATTAACAAAAACCTACTGACAAAACCAGGTACTAGAAATTCAAACTGTTTCGAGAAACAACTATATTCTATTATAATTGTAATCTAGGAATAGAGAAAATACCCTGCTCAAGGTTCAGAAGCATATCGTACTAAACTCACAACAATTAATTAGGTAAAGTTCAAACAGCCATGAAACATTAGCTAGAGATAATATGTTCCAATACATCTTGAATTGGCACAGAGGGGGTATTTTCTCACGAAAATACTTTGCCTAAACAAAAATGTGTCTTTTCTCCATATCTATATGTTGGTTATCTGTAATTTCTTGTCTTTTTAAAGGTTTAAAAATTGAAGTCCTTCACTCTTCATTCTGTTCCAATTTTGAAATATCTCAATTAACTCGATTAATTAGCTGTATAGTGGTTACTCATAGTTGCTGATTGTACAACAGCAGTTCAGTGGTTCCAACCTGGAGTTTTTTAGCTCCAAGGCTTTGTTTCAAACATTAGTGGTGAGGATGTACTAAAGTACCATTTTGAGCAGAGTCTGTAAATATTGGTTTTGTTTAGGAAAGAATAATACGCAATGTGTCTATTGTCTGGATAAAAAATAAATAAATAATAAATAACTTTGAGGCATTTAATGTTTATTGGCAATCACTTCACTTCTTCATAATCATCAAGCAGATTTCGGTTCTGAAAGCAAATATGGTGCGATGGTCTAGTCATAATATTCATCTAGGTCCAGTTTATATTCTGTTCATGTGTGATTATTGCATTTAAAAGAAGAAGGTGCTTAAGAGATCTGGAGAAAACTCTGTTAGTTTAAACCGATCATTGGGTCAAATCTTGGAAACCAGTTTCTCGGGTAAAAGGAGAGAATAGGAAGACATTATTCTTCACAGGTCACCATTTTGAACTATCCAATTATCTGTTTGGGCTAAAGGGGATCTCTACCACAGGAGGACATGAGAAATGGTTAAAATGATGCTGTGTACTAGTGTGTATGGCTTTACTTCATAAAAGAGGATGATTTTCTTCACTTAAACTCCTGTGTGCAGTGAAGTGTAACGGTGTTGCTGGTGTCCAGCATACAGTAGCTATTTGTCCTCACCGCACTGTCTGAGATGTTTCTCTACACTTCAGGTCTTTACCGTATTTCTGTCCTTTTGAATACCTATAAATAAAGTTAACAAGTGTAATAAAATCTTAAAAAAGGTGTTCGACTATCACAGTTTAATCCCAAAAGTAATCTTAATAGACACTGGATATTGCAAAATATTATAAGGCTGCTTTCTTTCTTTTCTTGAATCTGATGACTTCTTATGCAGATTAAACTATTGATAACCAATGACAGCAATATTTGTTTTCTTGGTCTCTTATTTTTTTCTCTCTTATTATTTCTTTCAATTTACTGTTTGTTAAGGAACATTACATAACATTTCCTTCAAAAGCTTGCTCACCTTCAAGCTGAATTAGTTTTAAAGAAATATTTATATAGCAAAATAATCCTTTTTCTACTGGAAATAAAATATTCAGCAAGGCTTTCAAATTAACTTTTTTCTTTGTATTTGTATTGTTTTTAGTATTCAGAGGCTTTGCCTCTCTATTACAACAATATAATACCATAACCTTGGATTTTTGGGCTAAAATGTTCCTGTTTTAGGTCAATGTTAAAAATTAGAACACTCAACTTAAACTATTAACATTTTTTGGGTCAGATAGGAAAATAAAAAAACCTGCATTTGACTGCATCATTGTATCTTTGTCTACAAAAAAAGCATAAAAACCCAGCCGCTTATGTGCTTGCCTATTGCAGCAGCTGCAGAAATTCTCCCACATCACAGAAGTCTCCCAGGAACAGAGAAGCACAAACGAGCCTCTCATCCCGTCTCCCTCTTTCAGAGAGATGCTGAGCAGTCTGGTTCACATTGCCTCTATCTCACACCTTTAGGAAATTTATGCATGCAGTGAAATATGTGATTAGGGTTAATGCAATCTTATACAACAGACACCAAGCATGGCAAGCCCTTCATCAAATAAAAAAAAATGATAAATTAATTTTCCTCACCTTGTTATTGTGAATCCTCTGCATCAGAGATTTACTGCAGGAGCCACTTAATTTTCAAATTGAGATGCATAAGCCTTCTTTTGGATTTCATGCATGTACAATTAGCTATAAATCTTTAGACAAATTGCCTTTTACTCTCCGATGGCTCTGTCTCCCAGATGATACAGCAGAATGGAATCTGTCCATCATGACATTGCATTAACCTCCCACATACTAGAGGTTCAGCTGTAGATAAGCCTGCTATCGCAGTGGATTTTCTCTTTCCTTGCTTCCTATATCTCTTTCTGTCCCTACCTACTGCTTGGCTGCCTTCTCCTACCCTCTGTATTTCCAGTCCAATTAACATTAATGGAGTTTGGACATCCAGCCCCTTACCTTCTGCCAGCCCGCTACCCGCTTTAGCCCCATCTCCTAAAAAATCAGGCGACGTTGCAATTATGTAACAGCCAAGTGTTGTCACAGTCACCCATGTCAAGGTGGTACCTTGTATAAAACACCTGTGTGTTCACTTAGACCTCCAACCAAAGGCACAGCTCTACAGCTGACATTGTGCCTCAAATTAACCTTGGTGCCTTTGGGAACAACGGCAAAACACAGTTTCAATGGAGGGCTGAATGGAGAAGAGGACTGGTGCATTGAAGGAGGATAAAAAAAAGAAAAACAAAACAAAAAAACAGCAAGCTCAGGTGGTGTTAAGGAGCAGGTTGCGTTCCTGAGAATGAAGATGTCAAGCGTAACCTTGAGATGGTACCTGGGGCTAACAGATTCAAGTTATCATTTTCTGCCATAATTTGGCTGTGGAAAAGGAAGCAAAAAAAAAAAAGGAAAAACAAACATTCATGCTGTGCACACTTCAACAGGGACTGTGAAAATGCAAATCTCCGCCTGCCATGTTTACGCAGCCTGTTTGGATTCAGTCATTTTCAAAGGCTTATTAGTTTTTATTGTCTTGATTAGGGTGTTGGTGTGCATTTCAGTTTTATTATCAGTTACTATTTTGATCAGTTTGATGTGCATGGTTTTGGCAGTGGTTGCAAAGCAATCGGTATGACTTAAAAAAACTGGAACTAATAAAATAAGAAGAACACATTTTATGACACTAGTCACTGATCAAAATTATAATTAACATTTAAAGCAAGTTATAGATCTGAAGTTAACAGATATTAAACATACATTGCTTTTCATCATTTATCAGGTTATAACCATAAAGTTCAATGTTTCCTCTGTGATAGATTGGTACTTTGCATGTCACTTTTGTGCTCTGAGCAGATGAGGACATAACTGACCTTTTGGCCTAAATTCAAAATGTTATGTGTGATCTAAAACTAAACATGACATGGGAGAAACATGGTGGTGGCGACATCCTGCTGCAGGAAAGCTTTAATTTTTAATAAAGGAAAATTAAACTGGTCAGAGTTGAAGGTTTATTGAAAAAACATGAGACTGGGATGAAGATTTACATTTCAGAAAGAAAACAGACCTTAACATTTAACCAGAGCTGGAAGAATGATGGGTTCTGTTTAGAACTGGGAAGTCACAGTGATGTAATTCTTGATGTGGTAACATTCAAGGTTCCCTTGAACGCCTGCTACAGCCACTCTTACATATACTGTATACTGATAAAAAAAAAACATTTAGTATTAAAAGCCCTGAGAATTAGCATGTGTAAAGCTCACTAGATGCCACATACGTAAAAAAGAAAAGTTATAACAGGTAAAGTAAGGCAGTTTCACAGCTCTTGATGCAAGTGGGAGCCATCCTGAATGCATAAGTTGGTTATAATTAGTTTATCTTAGCTTACCGAATTCAGGGGCATTCCAGTTAAAATGTCCAACTTTGAAGTCAAATACTCTGACTTCCAAGGACAAATGGACGATACAATAAATAGCGACCTTCCTTACTGCCAGCACTATTCGGACAGCACTTTAATATAGTGTCCGCTGACACACTCCCAACATGACTTAAGTGTCCAAAACGATTTAGGTATTCAGATTGATCCAAAGCACTCGATTAACTCTTTTCAGCCATTCTTGTCATTTGATAGCAAAGATACAATTATCTGAAGCTGCAGAAGTCAGGAATGGCATATTGAATCATGTGGGTCATAACACCTAACAAATTAACATTTTGACATATAAGCTTGGAGCCAAGACATGCTTGAACCTGTTTTGCAGCACAGCTGCAAGAAATAAAAATGGCTAATTTGCTAAGTTGGTATGCTGGAAATCCATGACCTTGTTTAGTAGTTCTGGAACAAACACTTTGGCGTTATTGTGTCATTCCATATTTCCTTTTTTACCAACAAATGAAATTGACTTAGTTTTGCTCCAGATGAGTCTTTGTTAATGTTAGTGAAGTTCACCCCCTTAATTTAAAATGGACCCCAGCATAGTTCTTTCACAATCACAATGAAATTTTGATTAGGACAGGAAGCATTGCTGACTTATTAAGGTTAACTCAATTGCATTGGGCTTAGTCAATGCTGTAGGAAGACCATATCATGAATGGCAATTTTTTACATAATGCTAAAATACAAAAGTATTTTGTTTAACACATGCAAGACCACAAGGAAACCTTTTTTTTCTACGACTTAAAGAGTTTGGGGCCCTTTCTTTCACCAAACAACTAAATTATCAGGATGCTGTAAATAAATCACCTCCTATTTGTTATAGTGCGTGGGTGTGTACAACTGGACTTTTAGGGAATTAGCTAAGAACAGAATAATCCTGTATGCATTCAGAAATGCAGTAACAGCTTATTAAAACCTTTTCCTATGAAGCAGTTTAGGTATCGCTATAAATAATGCTTGTAACCATCATGCTACAAGTGGGAGATGAATTTCTCATCTAAGAATGTGTCTAGTTTTTTTCCCTCTTGCCTACAAGCATAAACTGCACAGGAAAGATTCCAGACTGACTTAAAATAAAAGGTAGGAAGCAGGATGAAGTGATAAATCAGGGAGCGTTGGTGTGTTCACACTCACAGGGTAACGAAGATGACAGTTTTACATCTGCAAGGTAACTGTGGATAAGGCGTTTTCACAGCTTTAAAAATATAAGGGGATCATTCTCCAATTTAAAGTTTAAGGTAAAATTTTGTCTCAGCTTCATCTAGACCTGAAATAATAATAATAAAGAAAATTCTAGAAAGATTTATCCTGTTAGAAGTGGAATGTTTTTTTTTTATCTCTGGTAGGAAGATGAATAAAGTTGACTTCCAGATTAGCAACTGCATTTCATTTGCAGAAGTCCTGCTCCGTGTGTCTGACTTGTATTCAGAATTTCACAATCCTGTGTGTTGTAAACCAAAAAGAATCTCCAAATCAACCTAAGCCAAGCTTGAATCTGAGCTATGTTATAATCAGTTTCAAATGTTGATGTATTGTTCTGAAATTCCAACTATAAAAAGTAGTCAACGTTGTAGGACTACCTAAATTTAGCTGTTTTACTGATAGATATGTATGCTAAACACCACACGTGGGTTTCAGTGTAATCAGGTTTATATTTCATCCTGATATTAATAAAATATTTGTATTTTATGATGCAATTAGAGTCATAGTTTATTTCTTTATGACATTATGGTATTACATAAAAATGCATTCCAATTTAAAATAATTCAGTAAGCAGGCAACACATACAGTACGTACATTCAGTTTTCAATTCAATTCAATTCAGTTTATTTATATAGCACCAAATCACAACATATGTAATCTCAAGGCTCTTCACAAAGACAATTCATTCAAATCACACAGTCAGATTAGTTAAAAGTTTTCTATCTAAGGAAAACCAGCTGATTGCATCGAATCATTGACTCGACAGCAATCCCTCACACTAAGCATGCATGTAGCAACAGTGGAGAGGAAAAACTCCCTTTTAAAAGGAAGAAACCTCCAGCAGAACCAGGCCATCTGCCGAGGCCGCTCACACACATGAAAGGACACATAAAAATCTATGTATGAATTTTAGTACAATACTGTTTTGGCACTCCATCTGCATTACTAAACAAGAAACGAAAAAGTAAGAGAACATATTTGTTGGATAATAATGCTGACCTTAGTCCTGTTACCATTCTCTTTCAGTCTGACTGCCTTCACTCCGTCTCTCTTCCTCTACTCACTGCAGAAGTAGAAGTTACAGAAAAATACACTGTATGTGTAATTTTTATTTATCTGTATTTTTTTCCCTCTTTTCACAGGTTTTCTGCAGCACCTTTTTGGCTTTTCTTACTGGGTCGTGTTTCTTCAGGCATTTTTAGATGATGGTTGTTTCCCCTGTGTTTATATTAAAACATGCAAACTGTATATATGCAAAAGATGTAGGGCTTAAGATTCTATATTACACTTTTCTTTTTTAACAAGCCCCTTACCCAGGCTACACAGACTGTTATGAAATGTGGATACATATAGCCTGGCCAAGCGTCGAAAAACAGGAGAGTGGAAGTCTGCCTCAGCTGTGAGTCATTATGCATAAGGACAGAAACAGCGAGTACAACTATGTGCAAGAGACCTGATTTGAACAGTCCAATGTAACAGAATGATTAGATGAGACATTTATGGGTCGGTCTGTGACACATGAAAAAAAATGTTAGATCCAAAAGTGTTCTGGCTTAAAAGGGTCAATGTCTGACTACCAGAACAGCCTTGCAAATATCATTGGTTAAAAAATAAATAGCCTGATTTTCAACCATCTGACAGTCAATGAATTTGCAGAAACTCAAATTTCAGATATATTCTGCTTTAGTGAACTTATATTACTAACCACCAGATCTCTTTAACCACATCACCCTTTGGTGTGGAAGCATTTACTGAGTGAAGACGGGCTGAAGTTAACTTCCTTCAGTATCAGTTAGCATTCTAAATGATAGAAACAGTATGTTATCTAACATGTTGGCTGTGTCTGTGGTTCATTCAGAGAGTAATAGAGAAAGGAAACTGGAGAGGGTAACAAAAAAACTGAGTGGTCAAGAATATACACACAGAACTTACGTTTCTGTTACAAGGAGCTAAATTATGTCAATATTTGGCAAAATTTCAAAATAGCAAATTTTAACTATTAATAACTATTGTAAAACAACATAGCAGCTGCGGAGATGTATCCATATTTTAGCCACAGCTCTAGTGCTCATCTCTCCAAACTAAACGTGAAAAATACTCACCCTCCCTATTTATCTAAATATGCCATGCCATCCTCCTTAAACTACATCCACTTTTTTCAGTTTTTACTAGCCAGTAATGTCCAGTTGCAGACCATATGACTCCTGTGATGCAGGAGAAAACTCTCCTGATGAAATCTCTTGGATGAGAGGTGAAATGTCTTCTAGAAAACTTTGCGTCCAGTTGCCTACACTGAACTTTCCTAGCTTGACCATGACCTGGATGACTGAGAACCTTCACCGATATGTTCATCTGTTACTTTGTAAATTTGGGTAGGTTTGGTCATGCAGCCACATTTCATCTGTTTTCACGAGTGGCAAAGAAAAAGCTTCCTTGATTTCCTTGAAATCCTGTTTATATGTACCAAGAGTGATGGGCAGTAGGGTTGTTACAAGTAGCATCGTTACTAGCTTAACTGTATTTCTGTGTGCTCATAACATCGGTGTTTTCTACATCAAATAGCTTTTCAGTTGTTAAGCTACTTTTGGGACCAAATACCGGAGTAGTGTCCACAAAAGCTTCAAGCTACATTTTCCCAGGCATTTCCAGACCTTAAACGCATCTCTCCTCCTTGTCTCCCGACACAGACGTAGCAGGAGTATAGCAGCGTTTTTTAATGTGTCCTCCTATCATCCTGGTTTTTGCCCTAGACTGTGCATTAAAAGATGCCAGCGAGAATTATCTAATGCAGCAAGTGTAGGTTGACGATCAGCTGTAGACAGAGGAGGCAAAGGCTTACTACTTCCAAAGTATTCAACTCAAATCTAAGGACACACATGCGGCTACATTCAGGTATTTGCTTAAGTTAACACAATCAGTTAAGCTATAGTTATCACAACTCATCCAGCAACCATCAACAGCTAACATAGCTCTAGCCAAAACCATTGTACTTGAAAGCAAAATAATAACGTAGTGTGTGAGTGTGTTTATGAGTGCACGTGCACATGTATAAGTACATTACAAATGCTGGTGTGTATATAAAAAAAGAATTAATACAGGAAAAATCAAGGTTGTGCTGTTTTTTTTTTCTTTACAAAACAGAATTGTGGTCAACTTAAATAGATACTATTTGTGTAGAAAGTACAAAATGGAGCTATTATTATATTATACTAAACACAGACCATAGCAAGACTGCATAATTCAGTTCAATTCAATTCAGCTTATTTATATAGCGTCAATTCACAAGACATATAATCTCAAAGCACTTTACAAATACAATTTAATCAAATCACACAGTCAGATTACCTAAAAGTTTTCTATCTAAGGAGAACCAGCTGATTGCATCAACTCATTGATTTGACAGCAATCCCTCACACCAAACATGCATGTGGGGACAGTGGAGAGGTAAAACTCCATTTTAACAGGAAGAAACCTCCAGCAGAACCAGGCTTAGTGTGAGCAGCCACCTGCTCGCAATCCAAGAATAAACAGGTTACTTTTACAACTTTAAATAAATCCAAACTAAAAGCAGTGGGGTTGATCAAACATTTAAAAAACAAAAATAATTAAAATTATTATTATATAAAAAAGGTAATAATGGGATTGACAGAATTGAAAAGAAAGTTGGAATGAAATAGAAGTCAAATGTTACTTAACACTCACACTTAAATTTAGAAAATAAAAGCTAATGTGCCAATATTGTAAAAAGTCTGGCAATTTACATAAAATACTATGCTGCTATTTGATAAGCTCTCACAAAATTGATTTTCATCCTAGTTGTTTAAAATAACTCTTCTTAGCATTCCCCAAAGGTATTAAAAAAACATTACTTTGATTGTCTGCAATGCTATAAACAAAATAATTTCACACCACCAGCAGATACACTGCGATTGAGATGAAAAATACAGCTAATTCACAATAGCATGCCAACCTCCTCCTATCACTGCAGTGAAACAAAGGCTGAAACAGAGATGAAGATTACAAAAGTAATACATCAAGCAAATATTTAAGATGCCACCCCATGATCTTTACGTACAAACACACAAACCTGACTAGCATGAAGGATTTTCAGTCACAGTCACACCAGGAGACCAGTTGCAAAGCAAGATTCTTGCTGATTACAAACAATATGAGACATCTCAAGGCTGATATCCTGCATCTCCCAGCAGACTGAATATTATGTTGCTTTTTCTCTCTCTATTCTGCACTACCTTTCATACTCAGGTATTTAGCTTTCTCCCTGCATCCTAGCCACCACTTAAACAGGAGGTTGCGAGATGATCTACATTCAGTCTTTACCTAAGTCGACCCCTGACAGTTACAAATTACACAAGGAGCAAGAGCATGCATTCTGGGCTCTCCTCAGCCCTCTGAACCAGGGGTCTCAAACTGGTTCCAGAAAGGGTCATGTGGCTGCTGGTTTTCTTTCCACCCAAGCAGTAGCACACCAGACTCCATTCATTTCATCAAGTCAGTCTAGTCTTA